>NQII01005587.1:11190-43715 GCA_002778355.1 Clitarchus hookeri
CCAGTCAGCCAGCTAAGAGCAAAGGCTCATGCTTTCATGCAGTGGGTCGCTGACCCTCGGCCTACTGACGCAGTGCTGCCCGCATCACCAGCTGTGCCACGCTACGTGCCGCAGCAGCATAGAGTGCAGCCCTGGCGGGCCTGCTGCACAAGCATCGAAGGGATGTCCAGGCGTCATGGCACCGCCCTCCCGCCTTCAGCTGGTTAGTGAAGAAGAAAGACTCTGTGTGAGTGGAGTGTTCGCACCCCTCACCCGTTTAGAGCCAGCCAACAGACTCTGTGTGTGACACAGTCCAGGCACCACCACACCTGCTGAGAGCCTCCACCTCATCATGTGAAGTGCCCTGGTCACGTGTGTGTGTGTGAGAGTGTGGGTTTAGTTAGCCCTACTTAAGTGTACGTGTTAGCCAGTTTAGCCTAGAGTAGGAAGTGTGTACAGAAGCAAAACCCCCTTTCACGTAATTCAAAGCAGAGTATTCCCCTAGTATAGTTAATGCACACGTAACATAGTAAACCAGCCAAGGAAGTGTTTTACTATAGACGAAAGCATACCTGGAAGCCAAGGTAGTATTCCTGTGCCAACTTGTATTTTCGTGCTAACTATGTTGTGTACCTCATTATTGTACTATTTGTACACCCACCACATTTGTACTACTTTTGTACCACAGAGTACCACCTTTATATTTTTGTACCGCTCCTTGTACTTTGCTATTTTTAGTAAAGCACCTCACGCTAAGATGATTTAGCTCACTCTTAAATCTTTGTCCTTACTAATATTTAGTAATGTGCCTAACGCCTGAATGGCTAGACCATTCCAAACCACGTTTTGTTCACATGTTGTTTTAAGATAATCACATGTATTAAACTGCATTTTTCACTAGCATTTTGCTACTCAAATTAATTCTTGCTCTTATTATTGTGTACCATTTTTTTCACCTAAATCTCGTGTGTTAAAATATTATTTAACCTGTTAGATTGCTTCACAAGCACAACGCTGCTATTGTTTACCTTAATTTATGTCGCACCTAATATGTTTACTCTTTGTTTTTACTTTTGTTTAACTTACCTGTGTCCACGGTGTCAATGTATTAATTGTCAATCGCACACAATTCACGCTTTGTATAATCTTTTACCACCAGTGACTTGTAACTTGTACCTTGTGTAATTTTTGCATATAATTATTTTTTTTCTTTTTCACCTGAGCCAATACTGTACAGCAAGAGAAAATAATACATGGACACTTACCTCAAGATAAACAATTGAATGGCTCCATCCTAACTGTTCTTTTGTGTATTTTGAAGTGTAACCAGCTGAATTTCATATCCTGTAGCAGTTTCTATTTCCGATGTAACTAGGAGTTGCCAACCAAAGATATATTTTTCACTGCACATTTTTCTTACTAGTTTGAGAGTGACACGAGTGAACTTCTTGTATCTATGCGTGCCGAGTGAATCTACTCAGTGGTTTCGCAGTGTACCTAGCTTCTCCCTAAAGGCTACGATTCAATGTAATTCTAATCTTATATTTACTTTTTCACTAGCATTGCAACGGGCTGTGAAATAAATTTTCAACCGCTTATTCTATTTAATACTTTTGACCTAACCCACTGTGATGATTGTTCGTAACCAGGCCTTCAGCCTAATCTGTACCACAGCCCCATACCCGAGGGTAGGATTGGGATCCTTCATATCCGCACCCATAAACATGCGCTGTTTGGTCCCATTTTCATTCCTACACCCTTCGCTTATACTGGTCACATGGGTTAAGCGTGTGGGGGACACCTGACTTCAAGAGTGAGTGAGCGGTCCACTTGTAATCACTATTGTAGGTCATCTATACTATAGTCGACTACCTTTTTAATATACTGTTAAAGTGATCTATTGTATTTTATACTATACTGTTTCAACTGCTATGAATACATGAACCACAGTATATTGCCACTCAAGGGTTGTCACACATAAGTTTTCTGCTGTATTTGCTTAACTCGGTGTCGCCTAATGCATCTGTACCAGTTTGTTCGGCAGTATTATCTCTCATATTGACATATATCAAATGATCAATATTTCACACGTAAACTATCCTAGGAAAAAAACATATGTTACAGTTCACCACTTAAATTTGTTATGCTATCATTTGTCAGTTATTTTGTATTTCCTGAATGTAATATGCACAGTTTTACAAACAACCTGTAATCTACAATAGATCTCCCACACATAGATTACAGTTTTGAAACTGAAAAACTTAACATCTGTTTGGTTAGCATTTCAAATGACGTAGTTTTCTGGTTGTTTGGAGGCCACCGCAAATCTGAGGTCAAACTTGGCTCTTCATTAGCAGTATACAGCAAAGGGTACAATATGGCTGATGATGTATGTTGTAGGTGGATTTTCTCACACTCTTGTAATCTTTTACAGACTGTTCAAGGTAAATTGAGCACTTTCAAAATCAAATTTTAAAAATTGTCACTGCCTCTCACCTGCATGTACTTTAATGGGAACACTGGCTTGGGCCTGGTTAAGTTGGTAACAATGAGGGGAAAGTAGTTAACATTGAATTAAAATTGTTAGGCAAACATTTTTGAATACTAAAATTATTTATTTTTCTTACTGTTTTTTTAATGCATGTAAGTGAAAGAATTAACATAGTTGTAGTAAAATATCAGTTTTTCTGATAATTTCACGTTACTGATGCATGAATAAAGCAATCAGGCCCTTGTCAATGTTAATTTTATATGTGGTGGAAAAATACACAATGTACATACAGGCAGCTCTAAAGGCTCAGTTTACCATGAACAGCACATACCACTCCATTCTAGGGGCTCAATCCACATCACCTAGTGGGGGTAACTCCTGACAAACCGAGACAATGGTTCGAGCAGTGGCAAATTTTCATTTACATGGAAAAATCGCAAGCATTAATAATCTCTCGGAAAAGAAAGCCAGAAACCCCAAAAAAAATTTTAATACAACACAGAAATCCACTATTCAACTCTGGCAAAATGCTTAGGTGTAATTATTGATGATAAAATGCGCTGGGGACAGCTTATAAACAAAGTACATAAAATGGCACTAGTTAGATTAATTCAACAATCCCCCAGACTCCCCATTAGATTGAAATTATTAACTTACACCTCCCTAGTCAGAGCGGCTTTAATGTACGGTAACTAAGTCTGTGGGGGCAATGCCGCAAAAGCTTTAATCAATTCACTTCAAGTTGTACAAAATAAATTTCTTAGAGTCATTGGGAATGCATACAGATTCACTCACAATGTAGATCTACACGAAGCTCTGAAAATCCCTTTAATTGGAAATAAAATCATTTCTCAGAATAATAAATTTTATGGTACACGTGAAACACATAAAAAAACCTGTATCCCAAAATTAGGAAAATATCTTCCAGATACTAACGCATGAATTAAACGCCCTAGAATGCCTCGCTTACAAACATAAAACGTAATTAAACTCAACAAAATGACTTCTTAAACCCCAGCCGCCCGACCAAGAAATTCTCTAATCGGTCTGGGCAAAATTTTGCAGCATTTAGCAAAACTAGTTGCACTCGAGTTGCGCTCGGCAGTCTTTCCACAGCTCTCGCTGCATGCACACGAGCACCTCCCTACCTCTCTATTACACCCCACACAAGCACTCACTCGCCATGCATCTCCAGTACACTGTTAAAACCTAGTCTCGCGTAGTTTAACTGTTTTAATATCACAGAGAGCCTTCCTGTTGAATGTTTTTAACTTGAAATAACAACTTTTCAATAATTTAACACACCTCAATGTCATTCCTTTCACGCTCATTCCACACAGATGGGTCACACTCTCCAGACCTTAGCGGTAGAGACACATTTTTTCTTTGGCATTAGCTTCCGCTTTATTGAAACGAAAGCCTGGCCAGGGACCAGAAATCTTTTCCCANGAAATAACAACTTTTCAATAATTTAACACACCTCAATGTCATTCCTTTCACGCTCATTCCACACAGATGGGTCACACTCTCCAGACCTTAGCGGTAGAGACACATTTTTTCTTTGGCATTAGCTTCCGCTTTATTGAAACGAAAGCCTGGCCAGGGACCAGAAATCTTTTCCCAAGCTATAATTTAACCAAATATTCTAAATCCAAAAAGTAGGGATAATCTTAACTAGGCAGCGGCCTCACTGCTTACAATGACATACAATTAGGTGACCCACCCCCCATGGGGGGAGGGGGGGTTGTTCCACCCCCGTGTTAAGGAGCTTCGCTCCTGTGATGATGAGCAGCCTGCCCTTAGATACACCTCTACTTTGCATATTCATTTAACTTTAATCTGTTAATTTTTTTGAATTATTTAACTTCCCAAGTTCTACAAGGAGTGAGTAGGAAGGACTGTTTACGGGTGTACTGATATAAAGAAATTGCTGATTGTCTACTTACACCAAATGCAACCAATTATTTTTGCAGATTACTTAAACGGTAAAACTGCTTTGCATTTCAATTGCTCTGAATTATTTCACTTTCAAATAATTAAATCTCTTTACTTGTTTCTACATGTTTGAATTTGTAAAGGTTTTCAGATTAAGATGTGCTGTTACATACTATATGTTTTGTGAACAGTAACAACAAATATAATGTTTATCGTCTGGTCCACCTTGCAAATACAGATGTTTCTAAACAGCACTTTGTGATGGCAGACTCACTTTATCGATATCCATACATTAGATACTTGTTCAGCATGCTAACGTAAAAGCTGCACTGCTAATGTTGTGATGGATTTTGTTTTCCTAACGTATGTCTTTCAGTTATAAATGTAAGAAACATGTACAGATGTACCACACAGCCATATTACATTGAAGAAAAGCACACCCTTGTGGTTAATATATTGAGTGAGGTGATGTAGTGTTGTCTTGCAGGCAGGCTACCAGATCACCCAGCAGAGAGCTCCGCTAGCTACCGGAGGGCAGCTGCAGTTCCAGGTGTACGTGCCTGGGGCACGCAGTACGCCGTACACCAAGACGTGCGGCATCCACCAGCTGCAGCTCGAGCAGGACAGTGGCAAGTCTCTTCACGACGACGAAGCTGCCAGGTTTGTCTTTACGTGCAGCTCTCGTATTGGCCCTCGTGCAGCCATGACTTAATGTGCACGTGCATGCACGTAGACTTTACACGATGTAGACAGATTTCCATCTTCTGCACACACCCCCAGCACAACCTCATCAATTGCCAACAGAACTGTGAACATTACTAAGTTTACTTGTAATATGGGTTTTTATAAAATACTATTCTAACTATTGGCAGTTCATGGTTAATTGAGCACTTCTGAGAGCCCGCTTAGAGTATACTTTTTTTCTCATTTTATATTCTTCTCCCATTGGCCTGATCACTTTATTTATGCACCATTCAAGTGAAATTGAGCAATTTTTTGGTCATGTAAATTTGTTAATTACTGTAAAACCTTGTTAATTCAATATTGGTTCATTCAAAATTCTGTCTAATTCGAAGTACGTATCATTCTCCAAGAACGAACAATAGAATATTGTGTGTTTTACAGTTTGGTTAATTCAAAATATGGTTAGTTTGTAATTTGAAGCTTTTTGCTCGCCCACTCACCATTCAAGTCTAAATAATTTGAAGTTGGTTTTTGCAGAAAGCGATAAGTTTCAAGCAGCCAGTGTTGGTTTGTTTAGCCGTGCATTATTCCGTTGCCATTGACCATGCCGACCTTGAGTTGGCTGGTTTTGTGTGAATGTGTAAAGAGGAGATGAGAGAAAGGGAGGGTAGCTGTTGCGTTGCACGTGACCGCGTTGCTGTGTGTGAGTTTCATCACCGGTCGACACCGTACCGGGGGAGGATAATGTGCTTGGAAAGGGATGGGAGAGGAAAGCAACGAGTGGACTACAGTTGTGACAAGCATTGACCTTGGTGTGACGAACGCCACAATGAATTGTACCGCCTCTATGTTTTGTGGTCGGGTTGTACGTGACTAGACACGACACTTGCGCATGTGCACTGGTCTTCGCTACCCTTGACTGCGTGGCAGGTTGCGTACTTCTCCCAAACATACCCACGAAACCATTGCGGTAAGAGCAGGGAGCATACAAATAGAAAGTTGTAACCTAATTGTATAAAGAGAGAACCTTATCCTAATAATTTGTTTTCCGCAGCAAGCCAAAGTAGGTTTTGCAGTACTGCTAATGTCAGAACACAAGGCAACTTCTAACTCTCACTTTTTTGTGTCGGTGGCAATGTGGATGACCTTCACAACTGTTATTTTTTTCATATTGTAACTGGCATATGTTTTCTGGGCAATATTATTGTGTCATTTATTCACATTTTATACCACACATACATTTGAGCAAATATAAACTGTAATCGTGAAGGTGAAAACAACTTAACAACCAGTTTTGTGGATATATTTATGAAAATACATGTGGTGACACAAAAATCAGGTGTGAAGGCAGCTTATATTAATTAATTTATTTAGACTCCTTGTATTCCAGTACTTACTAGAAGGGAGTTGTCCAAAGCAATTTACAAGAAAATGCATGTTACATAAAACATACAAACATAGAACCTACACAAAACAAATTTTACAAATAAAATCACCTTACAATATACATATCGTTGTTTATTCCTTTGGTCATATCATATTTCAAAACAACATACCTGAAAGATAATTTAAGAAGTTCTATATATTTTTAGATAAATAATTCCATAAAGAGTTTCAGTGTTTTAAAGCCTCCCCTCTTCCCCATGTTGCTAATCATATCTTTATAAACTTGTTTATTGTAAATATGCAATGATTTTTTTAATGCCGAAGTTATAAGACTTCAAGTATATTCGGTAAGGATTTGTTTTCCCAATTTGAGTTACAAGGACCTGGGTAAGAGTGGTCCAACTTGCTGTTATAACTTGAGGTAAAGAATGTTGTTTTTGCTCCAAGTTTTTTCCCCTCCCTTAGCCTAATAGCTTAATCCATTCCGAGGTGGTGTTACACAAAGTCATGTCCTCTCATGTCCGTCCTAGGCAGCAAGGGGGAGGATAAATATTGATCAGCTGGTGGCTGTGTCCTGTTTGTAGGAGAGGAAGTGTGTACCGACGTGGAGGGGTGGGCTGTCGGCCGCACTGTGTCAGTTACAGCGTGGAGTAAGGTATGGGAGGAAGTGGGGGATAGGAAAAGGGTCGGAGTCAGAGGGAGGAATGGGGAGTAGGAAGGCAAGCAGGCATGGGAATGCATTCTAAGCAATTTTTAAAGACAACCTGTTAATCAGCATGTCTAAATTAACAGAAATGGTTGTCTTGTTGGAACTCTCTTAGGTGAACTGTCTGTGAGATAATTCATGTAGTACATTCAAAACAGAATGTGTGTTGCACACTAGGTACTCAAACCACAATAAGGCAAATTGCCTTACTGAGGACTTTTCAGGAGTGCATAGCTCCGTTAATAAACACTTGACGAGCAAAGTGGTTCTTACATTTTAGTCTTATATTTTCGTCAGGAATACACGGCCGAAGTGTCCCTCCATGGTTTAGAAACACGTTGTATGTGTGTGTGTGTGTGTCTATATATATATATAGACACACACACATACACATACACAGTAAAGTGACATTATTATGACGACCTGCTAGTATCCAGAGTAACCGTCCTTCGCAGCACGGACAGCAGCTAGACAAGCTGGCAGTGACTCAGTCAGGTGCTGATAGGTCTCCACAGGTATCTGGAGCCAAGCTGTCTGCAGTGCGTCCCACAACTGTTGAAGGGTGCGTAGCAGAGGAGATAGAGGGCAAACACGACGATTGAGNTAAAGTGACATTATTATGACCACCTGCTAGTATCCAGAGTAACCGTCCTTCGCAGCACGGACAGCAGCTAGACAAGCTGGCAGTGACTCAGTCCGGTCCTGATAGGTCTCCACGGGTACCTGGAGTCAAGCTGTCTGCAGTGCGTCCCACAACTGTTGAAGGGTGCGTAGCAGAGGAGATAGAGGGCAAACACGACGATTGAGGTGGTCCCACAGATGTTCAATTGGATTGAGATTGGGGCTGTTTTGGGACCAGGGAAGAACTATGAAGTCTTTATCGTGTTCTTCTAGCCACATGCGGACACTTCTAGCTGTGTCGCTAAATGCAAGGACTAAATTTTTTATAAATATCTTTGTCCCCAATAAAGAGAGACTTTGATTCAATGACTGTGGCATTCAAAACTACTTTAACTTTCTCTACGAGAGTCCAATATTTTTTCTGAATGTCTCAAGTTGGAAACATCTACAAACCATACCTACCCACTGGGGAACATCATCTTCACGCTTAAATTGTGCGTAGCTGCATACCATGGCAAGTATGGGAGGAAGAAGGGGATCTTGAAACTACCCACCCACAGTTATCTACAGCATGTCACACTTTGTTTTAAAATAAGAGGTTTGCTTAAATTCAGCATTTAACATAATCTTGACATTAGACACCTCAATTAGATTGTTTATATATATAACAGTATGTATGGAAGAAACATTATTTACAAAAATGAAAGTGACTATTTCCTTAACAGAAAACAAAAGTTTATAATCTTAAGATGAGCCATCAACTAATAGCTTATAAAATTTTCAAAAACTAGATTTTAATTAAAATTTATAATTGTATTTGAAGCATAATTCATACTTGCTGTAGAGATAAATTCCTCAAAATCAAAAGTAAACAAAATAAAATTTCTTTGCTAGCATTATACACTGGACAGCCAAAAAAACTGGTATAGGCGTGCATGTGCAAATAACAGAGGTATGGAACCAATCAGAGTAATGCGATGCGGTCGGCAGCGCCTATATAGACAACAAGCGTCTGACAAAGTTGCTAGATCGGTTACTGCTGCTACAATGGCAGGTTATCAAGATTTAAGTGAGTTTGAACGTGGTGTTATATTCGGCACACGAGAGATGGGAGGTACCGATACAATTGGATTTTCACGTACGACCATTTCATGAGTGTACCGTGAATATCGGGAGTCCGGTAAAACATAAAATCTTCGACATCGCTGCGGCTTGAAAAATATTGTGAACGAATGGGACAAATGACGACTGACGAGAATCATTAAACGTGACAGACATGAAACCCTTTCTCAAATTGGCGCAGATTTCAATGCTGGGGCATCAACAAGTGTCAGCGTGCGAACTATTCAACGGACCATCATTGATATGGGCTTTCGGAGCCGAAGACCCACTCGTGTACCATTGTTGACTGTACGACACAAAGCTTTACGCCTCGCCTGGGCCCGCCAACGCCGAACACCGCCATTGGACTGTTGATGACTGGAAACACGTTGCCTGGTCTGACAAGTCTTGTTTCCAATTGTATCGGGTGGATGGACGTGTACGGGTATGGAGATATCCTCATCAATCCATGGACCCTACATGTAAACGGGGGACTGTTCAAGCTGCTGGAGGCTCTGTCATGGTATGGGGCGTGTGCAGTTGGCGTGAAATGGGACCCCTGATACGTCTAGATACGACTCTGACAGGTGACAGATACGTAAGCATCCTGTCCGATAACCTGCACCCATTCATGTCCATTGCGCATTCCGACGGACGTGGACTATTCCAGCAGGACAATGCGACACCCCACACGTCGAGAGTTGCTACCGAGTGGCTCCAGGAACACACTTCTGACTTTAGACACTTCCATTGGCCACTTAAATCACCAGACATGAACATTATCGATCATATCTGAGATGCCTTGCAACATGCTGTTCAGAAGAGACCTCCACCGCCTCGCACTCCAATGGATTTGTGGACTGCCCTACAGCATTCATGGTGTAAAATGCCTCCTGCATACCTTCAGACATTAGTCGAGTCCATGCCACGTCGTCTTGCGGCACTTCTGCGTACACGATATTAGGCAGGTGTACCAGTTTTTTTGGGCTCTTCAGTTTACCGTATTCAGTAAGTGGAGAAATTTTGAGCAATATTGTGGTATGAACATACATTTGTGCAAGGCCACCAGAGAGGATTGTCCTGATCTGGGGTAGTGACTCCCACTCTGAAGATAACTAGTGTTCTACTCCGTGCGTGATCACTCTGGCCTAGGCGTGCTTTGCTTCCTTTGTTTATATGAATGCAAGATGGGAATTCATACCAGAGTCCCAGAGACTTGGCATTACTGTAACTGCCTAACTACACAATCATGTTTCCTCACAGGGCTAGCCATGGTATGGCCTGCTAACCCACCGTGATGGCCAGGATCCGAACCATTTTCAATATGAGCCAGTAACCTTCCCACCTCTGTTAGCAATCCTTACAGGTTGTACTATGGTATAGCAAATTTAACCCATAATTTACCAATTCCCATCTTGAACAAAGTTACAGTTATCTTGAAAATTAGTTTTCTACTTAGCTTTTTTTTCTTTTGAAATCCTTCTGCAATTCATTCATGAGGTCTCATCCATTAGGCCAGCTGCTCTTATTAGATTTATGGGATTGTGCTATTTGTACTATATCTTGACTACACTCCTCTCTGCCTATGTTTATTTGTTGGTCTCCATATACACACATACACAGGCATGTGCACTTGCTCTCTCATGTACTCTGGTCTCAGTTTACTTTCATACTCAGTTGGTCGTAGGAGCTTGACCGGCTGTGTGGCTTCTTGTCAGGACTCTGATAGATCTGAATCGCGCAGGAGTGCCTCTGATGGAGATAGTGTTTGAGCCAGACCTCGCTGATGGAGAGGAGGCTGCGGCTCTTGTGCGGGAACTTGTCGTCATCCTGCAGCGACTTGGTACCTGTTCCTGCAAGATGGACGGTAAGTGCTGCTTACTCTGGAACATCTTTTTATTATTATTGTCACATGTGCATTGACGCTTTGGAAGACACATGTTTCCAGATGTCACAAGTAATTTTTTTAGGAGAGTGTATGGATGGGAGTGTATAAATAAATTAAACTCTGATTGTAAGTTTGTTTGACTTGTGATGGGCTTAGCCTGTAGGTAAGGTATGTGTTTGTGTGTGGACAATACTTCCCCTTCTCCTGGGGCAAAGGTGGTTTTCAGTAGTCAGTTTATTCACCCACCACCAAGGCGAACCGGGTTCGATTCCCAGCAGATGCCTGGATTTTCACATGGGAAATGTTGCATACATTGCTGTTGGTTACTCTTGCAGGGCACTCTTGCTTTGCCCGCCTTTGCAATCTGCCACTGCTCCATGTCCACGTCCTTATTTCACCCTCACTGATGATCAATATGTAGCTGTAAGTACAGAATAACACCTCTCACATGTCTCAACCCTTCCTTTACACTCTGCCTTTCTCTGTTGTGCTTGGCGCACCTGCCAGGTTGTTGACCTCTTATGTATTGTTCTATGGATGTGTTCTCCAAGTTATCCATCTTTATTCTTGTTATGTAGCTATGTGCTCATAAAAGTTTGTTTTTCCCAATAAAACGGCCTAAGTAGGGATCTGAAGAATAAAAATATCTGTGTGAACTTTCTAAGTGAACTGTCAGCCGAAGTCTGTGTGAGCATTGTGAACTAGTAATCAAAATGTGCGAGAAAGAAAGACTTGTTTTTAAACTGCAGAATAGTGTAGACAACTGGTCCGTGTGAAATTTCAGCTAAAAATTGCTTTAAAATCAAAAGGTCTGTTTGATACTGTCGTCGGAGATTCGGTAAAAGAAGAGACATCACAGCATACAAAGATCAGAAGTGCAAAGATGAACAGGCCATGGAAATACTTATTTCCCGAATTGAAGAAGGTACGTTGCCTCTTATTATCAATTGTGAGACTAGTCGTGAAATTTGGACAAAACTTCATGGCATGTTTGAGCAGAAGTCGGAGAGTAGCATTTATTTAATTCAGCAGAATTTCATGAATTATGCTTTGACTAAGAGGGGATAGTCCATCAGAAGAGTTGTGGATATACCCCAGAACAAAATCCCAGAATCGAGAGAGGAATGCAAACTATTGTAGAGGCTGCATGTATGTTGCATGCTAAAGATCTACCTAAGTTCTTGTGGGCAGAAGCTGTCAATACAGCAGTTTTTACTGTCAACATCACTCGGTGTAGTGTGTCCGTGACAAAACTCCGTTTGAGTTGTGGTACAAGAAGGATATTGATTTGAGCAAATCAAAAGTTTTTGGTGAAATGGTTTATTGCCATATCCCAAAACAAAATCGTCATCAGTGGGACCCAACGTCTAAGAGAGGTTTATTTGTTGGTTACCCCAAGGGACACAAAGTGGTTCAGAGTATATTTCCCTCTGGAAAATAAAATTGAAATTCTTTGGGACATCATTTTTAAAAAAGGGAAGCTACTACAATTGTAGAACCAGAAAGGAGGGAAGAAACCACAAATGTAGACCAAGAAGGCGAGAATTAAATCAAACTGAGGAATTAGACATAACAAGAAGAAGAAGTGAAGACAGAGTGGAATCTCCACCTAAAGATCTATGACTTATACATAGAGGTTGTCTAGTTCATGCTCTACTTGAAGCAGAGGAAGAAGAAGTGAAGACAGAGTGGAATCAGGTGGAAAAGATCTATGACTTATACATAGAGGTTGTCTAGTTCATGCTCTACTTGAAGCAGAGGAAGAAGAAGTTCAAGGAGGAAATAATCATGGTCTCGAGGAAACTGATCAACATGATTTAAGAAGAAGTTCAAGAATTAGAAAACCACCACAGAAATTCGCAGATTACTACGAGTCTCTTATGTTATGAAGAGGTTATGTCTGGAAAGGATAAAGAAATATAGGAAGGAGCAATTAGGTAAGAATTTAATGCTCATCGAAAGAATGAGACATGGTTTCAAGAAGAAGTATCAACTAAAAAGAAATAGATTACATGCAAGTGGGTGTTCACAAAGAAGATAGAGCCAGATAACCGAGAAGTCTACAAGCTCGTTTAGTAGCCAGGGGTTTTAATCAACAATGTGGAATCGATTACTGGGAAACACATGCACTAGTGGCAGACATTTGTACTATTCGTATTATGCTAGCAATGGCAAATTGTAGGCATCCGGAAGTAGATCTTGTGGATGTGAGAACAGCATTTTTGAATGGATATTTGCAAGAGGAAATTTATATTCATATACCATAAGGACCTTTTAAGGAATCTGGACCAGTAAGAAAATTAAAAAAGGTGCTTTATGGATTGAAACAAAGCTCCAAATGTTGGAATGACAAATTTACAAAATTTATCTTTTCTTTAGGATTTTCCAGATCCAGACATGAAGACAGGTTTTTACTTTTTTTCCATTCCAAATATGTAATCTATTGAATTATTTTTGTCAACGATGTTTTATTAATTGGAAGAAACCTTAACATTGTAAAAAAGGTTTTGATGTCTCAAAAGATATGGGACCAATCCGGATTTTCATTGGTATAAAGTAGAAAAAGAGAGAAAAAATGAAATTATGAAAGTGTGTCAAAAAGAGTTGTTAACCCCTTCAAAGCGAATGGAACACCTTTAGGTAGTTTTCGTGTATAAAAATCATAATGGCGATTATAGCAGACACCTTGTAGCTGATGTTATATTTACTTTTGTGATAGTTTGTGTTCTTAAATAATTTACCCCAACATATGTTAATTTAAAACACATTTAATTATTAATAACACCTTAAATTCAACAAATCATCTCTTCGAGGATTCTTGTTTTGTAAACAATAAAGATGGTGAACTAGTGAAGCCCGCCAAAGTATACCCAGCAGACAAATTGCCCTCGCAACTCTTGCTTGCTTGAAAGAGCACGACCTAAATGACACAGGAGCATTTTGACCTGACGAATGGAACGGCTGCTGCCATACTGCTTCCGGTGAATGGAACACGAAAGAGACGAAAGGTCAAAGAGAGTGGCCGAATGGAACAAACCTCTTAAATTGGCAAGATCATGACCGTAGAGTGCTCACGGACCTGCGCAGTACACATCAACGTCCGAGGGCCGGCAAGTCACATGACATGTGGGTAAAAAGTGTGTGAAGACAATATTGTCAAACAGGAGTATAACATGGCGTAGCGAATACAATTAAATTTTGCAACAGTTGCTATATGTAAACAGTCAATTCACGTAGCCTACGTAACTAGGAGTGTTTTAGGCTGTAACATAATTGTTCAGATTGAACATAGTTTAAAATTAGCAGTGATCTCAAATCCTAACCTTCCAAGTCATGTAGCTAAAGTCATAGAGAATGACGTTCGAAAATTGTTTAAAGTGACTACATGTCTTATTTCATAACACATTCATTGCATACAATTAATTCGGTAATGCGAGCGAATCAAAAACAGAATTGTAGATGAATAGAAATAAGCAATACGTACAGTAATTAGAAGTGTGTTCATTGCTGAATCGCTAAACATTTTGACAACCCACTTGTACGGTAGTTTCCAACATGCAATNAACATTTTGACAACCCACTTGTACGGTAGTTTCCAACATGCAATAAAATTTGTGTGACAACGCTTCGACGCATATGCCTATGGTTTTTACAGTCACTCAGTACAGTGAACTAGACTAAAGCAGTTCTTATGAGAATGTTTCCTTTGTAACCTTNATAAAATTTGTGTGACAACGCTTCGACGCATATGCCTATGGTTTTTACAGTCACTCAGTACAGTGAACTAGACTAATGCAGTTCTTATGAGAATGTTTCCTTTGTAACCTTTTAATNCTTATGAGAATGTTTCCTTTGTAACCTTACATTACATACTAGCAATAGTACCTTGCCGATTTTGAACTAGAACACCAAATTGTATGCACAATTACGTTCAAAAATCTATTTGCTTTACTATTATGTAGTGTCAGTGTAGTTTGTTTGCTTGCATTGTTCACACTACAATTCCCCTGTCCTCAGATTCTGTAACTGGTTCTAACCTAGTTGGTAATGTAAATTAAAATATCTGCACATCTCCAAAAAAAATTTCATTTTGCGGAATTAATGACAATGCATACAATAATTTTATGACTGTGAGATTTGTCTTTACCCAAAAAGTGGCATTATTGTAACAGAGCCAAACCCACAAAAATATAATTTCCAGAATGTGATGAAATAAAAATGTATCTTAATCTATAACAAAGCAACATCTGAGCAACCTAGGATGTAATGTTTCCGCCTCGTCTCGTTAAGCCATATTTATTATATTACAGCCTCACAGTTAAGTGCCATTTTGTAACGTTCGGCACTTGTTACCTGGCTGATGTTTATGTTGCCACTGCTAGCTCAAGGTAGAAACACGAGACTCAGTGAATGGACGCCGATTAATTAAGAAAGAAGTTCCAGAGTATTTATTTATATCTGTTTATTTAACTATTTAAGTTTCATAGTTCACAAACAAATTGCCAGTATGCAGAGTACGAACCGTTCAGAGATAAATATATAAGTACAGACCAGCGCCACCGTAGTTTACAGGTTATTAACGTCTCAAAACTTGTATCAAAATAAATATAATATGCGTCAACCTCTTACACTGGCAGTGAAATAAAATAAAGTCTAGTGGCCGATGTGGGGGTTTAGCGACGCGACCTAAGCGAGCATTGTACCTCTCAGACGACTGACTTGCAGTAACTCACGGGCGACTGACCTGAAGTAAGTGCTTCCGACGACTGACTTCAAGAAGTGAAGGGCGCCAGACAGACGCCTCTTTTGTTCTGCTTCTCGCCCCCCTCTCCTAAGATAACGGCCTGGCCACGCACACTCTCGACAACGTTATCAACACTACGCCGCAGGAAACTGCGTCGCGTCGTAGGAACTAAAACTTGTCGACGCCGCCAACATCCAGATAAATTAACCTCTCGTACAACAAAACTGCGCCGGAGGAACTAAAACTTGTCGACGTCACCTGAAAAAGCTAAATAATGCTGACGCTTCCCAACTCCAAAGTTCGAAACGAAACGGTAACCGGACTACTGATAAAACGTAAACAGCAGACGTCCGCCCGATAACCAACAAAAGCACACATCTGCCGGATAAACTAACACGGGAAACGAGCCACCACTGCTTTAAACTTCAAACCCGATAAAAATATTACTAAGCTTTCCAAAGCTTCATAAACACGAAGGAATTTTACACCCATGTCCTGAAAAATTAAGAATATTGCATCATTACAAGGAATACCACATCCCTGCAAAATATTCCTCTGCACCTAAGTAAATAACACAATCACTAAATTAATTGAGCCATTAGTTTACAATTTGTTTCTCCCTGACATAGAATTTTTCCGTGAATTACTGGACCAGGACATAGTCAAATGAAGCTAATGTAACATAACACATTAATCACTATTTGTGGTTGAAACCTAAAATGTTGACTTATTCATAGGCACGTGGCAAAATGAAACTGCAGTTTGCACACTCAAAAGATGATGTAATCTCTAAAAAAATGTAATTTTCAGGGTACTACTCTAACCTAACCTGGAAATTAATAGTGTTTTGGGCACATATCTAGAACATCACTTAAGGAATTTGTTTGTTTTTACTTACCACACAAATTTTATTTCCCAGGTTCTGTGAGATATTGTAGGCACCAGATGTTCTGGGGAATTAAATACAGTGGAAACTCTATGTATTGAACTCGGAGATGGATTGAAAGTCCACATCCATGGAACATATTCTGTGGTCCAATGTTTTATTTGTCTGCATTTCAAGACCACATTCAGTGAAAGTCCGCATGAATTGAAATTTTTTGTCAGTCCCCTGAGAAACGATTGACAGAGAATCCACTGTAGAGTTGGAACAGCATCTGGTGTCAACCACACACCTCCAAATTTTTCTCTATCAATACTTTCTTCTTCACAATGTTTGGAACAAACTTTTGAATAACTCGAAGGAATAAAATTTTCTCTTCTTACTTTTTGAATCCATAACTTCCTTTGGGAACCTGGTAACCAAGGAAACTGACATGACCATTTTGTTAAATTAAAGATTTGACAAAAGGCAACAGGCAGTATGGACTACATTGTTTATATAATTGTAGGCCTATCACGAAATATTGCATAAGTATACAATCCATATTCGATGTTAACACTTCCCAGGTTCACTAGGTATCCTTTGTGGTTGCTATATTAATTACTACAACAATTACGTGAGCAGTTATAAGTAATACTTACGAATAAAATGTTACAGCTCTGCTCCCGTCTTTCCCAAAATATTTCTTACAGCCAAAGCAACAACTGTAATGCACCATATTATTTTCTTCCATAAATATTGCAAAGATCGTCAACGTTATAACACGCATCCTGCAACAACCATCAGCTGACACAGTACTTTGCAACTGGGGGCGTTTTCTGTTTACATGCGGCTGTCGGGGGTGAAGTTTTCTTTCTTCTGTGGTGGAAGACGGTTGCCTAGCAACCAGTGTGATGTCATCACTCCCTCTCATGACAAATTGGGGAGGGATAAATGAACCTGTGGAGGATAAATGAACCATCCCCTCTTCTATCCACACATGGTTTTTTCTCCAATTTTTGGAATTATTTAACAGTTCTCGATAATGACCTTGTAAACTCACAATCTTTGTAAATTCTGTTTTCATAAAATTGGGGATGGTTAACACTGTTGCTATGTGGGCTGCATCGAGCATAAATGTGCCGGATAAGGGTGTGTAGTGTGGGTGGGGGTAGGAAGTGTTCCAGACATTACTTCTTTTTACATCATCACGAGTCGTGGGCGCAGCCTAGCTTATCAGGTTGTAATATTGCAAATTGCGTTAGGCGCCATATTTGTAGCATTCCACATGTCTATATGACAAATGGAAATTACAACTCGGTTAGCTCAGTGGTAGCAACATGAAACTCTCTAAAAAGGCGCCAATTAAATACAAAATAATGTAGTCAAGTTCCGATTTATTATTCTTTACTTTTATTTATCAGAAAGATGCAATAGTTCACATACAGTGTTCAGGTATGCAGAGTATAAACCAGTTTACAGGCAAACCAACAGAGAGCAGCGCCACAGTCTTTTAATAATTGATTTAATTCTTGGACGGTCTGTGACTGGTATTCCTCACGTAGAATGTTGGCTCTGTCAGCTGTATGCCAAGTAACAGTGGTAGGATGGGGCAGAATGCTACTAGCATCCACGTTGCCATACAATGCTCTCAAGTTAACAAGTTAACTAGGGTCTGGGCTAAGCTCATAAAACCCGTTCCAGCAAGAGTCTCTAAGGGTCGTACTTGTATAGCACAGAAATCAACACTCTCATCCAGCACAGAGTACTTCATGCCACTGTATTTTAAATGGCGATAATTCGTAAATTGCATGACTGATGCAGTAAACAAAGTGTCCGTTTGTTTGCCACTGCTACATGCCTTATGGTACTTGCATGATGGTTACAATGGTTAGTGCCATTCTTAGCATTATACGTCCACAGTTCCTCACACTCTTTACAAACCACAAAGCTTTGCTTTTCACCATTATTATTAACAACGACACTAAACCTCGTCCAACAGAATGCAGTGTGCCAACCATGTTGTTTATTGTTCACGAGCTTCCACACTTGACTAGCCAATTTAGTTTTCACATACTTATAATGTTCCACCTCACCTGGAATAAGGTTCATTCTACTCAGGTTAGGAACAAAACAAATTTTGTTATGGGAGAGTTTGGTATACGGAATATTTCCGCCGCTGGGTGCGTAGTGTTTCAAAAAAATCATTTTAAATTCAAATTTTAAGCTACACGAATTAATAAAAGAGAAAAATTTTCCTTAGTTATGTAGTAACTTTATATTTTATTTATGATGATTGCAATTATTGGATTATTTAACATAGAAAATAGATAAAATCCGGTACACATGCGACACTAGCGCATACCTACTGGCGAAAAATGTTAGTTGCTAAACTAAAACCATTGAGCTTCGTAACCTGAGTAGAATAAACCTTACTGGGAATAACCACATTCACTGATAAGAGAAACACACCTAGTAGGACTGCAGTTCGCAGGTTATGAAGCATTTTGCGGGTACGGGTTCGCCCACCGACTGGCCCAAACCCGATACATGGAACGACAGCCTGACCCGGCCTGGCCTGATGTAGATTGTGGCGGCTGGGTCCGAGCCCGAGCCCGGCCTGTGCAGGAAACTGCACTAGACTTACAATAAGGACTATATCACATTTATATCACTGTGTTTTATAACCTTCGTAGGATTTGTCTAATTTATTAAAATAAACATTGTGATCATGGTTTACAGTTATTGTAACTATTTTGCAAACACTGCAGATGAGTTCATTCATTGAGTTCATAATAATGTCATGTTCAATGTAGTTACATGGTTATAATATAAATGTGCATATTTTTGTACCACACAATCTTCCCCAGCACAGTGGTGTCTTTCTAAACTAGGAACGTCCTAAATGTGCTATATATAGTCCAAATGCGTGGTATAAAACCATGTGTTTGAGTCATAAAACAAAAGATTGTCAAGACCAGTAATGAAATGTTTATTAAATTAATGAGCTACATGATGCAACTCAGTTGATGGTATAATTCCACACATATGTTAAAGAGTTTGCCGTTCAATAGCACATGCACAAACCAACAATTCAGGCATCCAAGTTTTCTCGGACTCACATTCTTGTAATGGCTTTGTGGTAACCAACCGGTTGGTGCTAGCGTAACAANAGGCATCCAAGTTTTCTCGGACTCACATTCTTGTAATGGCTTTGTGGTAACCAACCGGTTGGTGCTAGCGTAACAACAGACACATCTTCGTGTTACATGTTCAGTAGTCGGATGGAATGTGTGTCTCAGAGGGAGCATTGCGAGTGGATGNAACAGACACATCTTCGTGTTACATGTTCAGTAGTCGGATGGAATGTGTGTCTCAGAGGGAGCATTGCGAGTGGATGCCAACGTGTCGGTGCACCTCCCCGGGGAGCCCCTGGGCGTTCGCACGGAGATCAAGAACATTGGCAGTGTGAGGGCAGTGGCCCACGCAGTGAAGTTTGAGATAGAGCGGCAGGTGTCGGTTCTGGACGCCGGAGGTCGCGTGATCAACGAGACTCGCGTGTGGGATGCAGCGTACCATCAGACACTGCCCATGAGGGACAAGGAAGTGGTGCAGGTGAGGTTTCATTAAATAAAGCTTGTGGTTAATGCAGCAGTTTTTAAATCAGAGTTATTAAAAATGGGTGCCTGTAATTTCTTATAGTGGGGATGCAGTAGCTGTGTGGCTAGTGTACTTGTCTGCCACCAGGGCAGTTCAAGTTTAGTTTCCAGCGGGATTACACCTGGTAGGTGTTGCTCTTGGCTGGGGTTATCAGATACTCAATACAAAAAAAAAAGGACATTCACTCTGGAAAAGGAGACATTTAATTAAAAACAACAACGCAATTTCATTAGCACCGCAAATTATTTGTACTGGAAAACCATGCATTAACTTTTTTTCATATATAATTTGATCACAATAATGATGAAAATAGTTTAATCAAATATTAGTATTTCAAGCAAACAATTTTCAATAGCTGATTAATAACATAACAAATGAAGGCTAAGTACCAAGAATATAAACTCACATATTTGTAGTTATTACGNTCAATAGCTGATTAATAACATAACAAATGAAGGCTAAGTACCAAGAATATAAACTCACATATTTGTAGTTATTACAAAGAAAAATTTTTTAATACACACACTGCTGTATGAAAAATGAATCTCAATAAGAATCAGAAAAAAAATCATTAACGTAATTTACATTGCTTATCAAAGAATGTAGGTTAGAGATGTTTTAGTAATATTAACTAAACTAATTTTAATAAAACAGCTATAACAAGTTNTTATCAAAGAATGTAGGTTAGAGATGTTTTAGTAATATTAACTAAACTAATTTTAATAAAACAGCTATAACAAGTTTTGCTACAAAAAACTTATAATATCGCAGTAATTAGTATAAAGATACTATATTTTATCAGGTCGTAAAAGCAGAACTTTTTTTTATCACCACAAAAAATTTGACCCAATTGTAAGAAAAGGTTAGAAAGGAGGACACGCCCTTTCTCCATTTGTGTTGACTAGCTCAATCATCTTGGGCTACACCCATTCCCTTCACTGTCACATGATGCTGCTGCTCCATCGTAAGGTGTTGTCCCGTGCTGGCCTTGGTGAACTAGAGATGTTGCAGCCTCTCCTCTGTGCTCGGTAGCCAGGTGGGTGTTCAGCCCTGCCCCTATCCGCATTGAGCACACAGAGTGGCATGCCCCAAGTAAAGTTGGTAATGACCAGTTGAAAGTAGCTCTGAGCTCTAATGTTGAATTAAAAGCGTTAAATAAAGTTTGTGAATACTGAAATTATTAATTTGGCTTTCCATTTTTTTAATGAGTAAATTTGTAAAATATTTACTTTTGTAGTAATTTTACATTTTCAATTGGTGAACACACAAATAAAGTGATGAGGCCCACTGGAATGTTGATTTGACATATGGTGGGAGAATACACAATGTGTGTACTAGAAGATCCCAAGCAGGGCTTTCACAAGCGCTCAGTTTATTGTGAACAACGTACAGGAGAGTGGGTTCCAATGGAGCATTGCATCTGACTGTATAAAACATGCGCAACTCATTATAAATCAGTACACACTCATTTTAGCAAGTCGTAGCTTATTTATTATTAAGGGTTTAATTAATTTTATACCTGCTATGAGATTATGGTGATTTCTTTTAAGATCATATAATATAGCTGCACCTCCTTTAAATTTAAAAGGGGAAGTTATGTTATTTAATAGATTAGTTTCTTGTTATTCATTAAATACTTTTTTATTTTTAGTTATATCTTTTTTTAGTGTTGCATATATATATATATATATATATATGGTCAGCATGGTATAATTTATTCTGATTATTTTTCATTTAGAGTTGGGTATTTACGTGAATACTTATTATTTCTTCATTGGTTTCCTTTAAATTTAATTATTTTTATATCTAATATTATATTTATTTAATCTAAATAATTTAATTTAAAATATCAGCAAGCCAATGCTATAAATGCATTGTCAGGAAAATACTATTTATTTAGTGTTTGAAAGAAGGATGTGTATATTTTGTTACATTTAAAGAATATTTTGATAACATTTATTTAATCAAACTTTTTAAAAATTAACTAACAAGTGTTTATTTTTAATTAAAATTGAGGTCTATTTCCATTCTGGATACTTCAAAAAGCCCATTTTGCAAGAAAACCGTAATGAAGTAGGTGAGGTAGGTAGAGCGGGCTTACGTCAGGTCATCAGAACAGAGCAAGTTGCTCAGAGAAGCAGGTACGAGGAAGGAAGCGGCCGTCGCTGTACTGAGGAACCATCCTAGCATTCTCCTGGAGTGATTCCAAGAAAACATGGGAAACCAAAATCAGGATGGCTTGACCGGCATTGGAACACTGGTCCTCTCGAATGTGAGTCTGAACGTTAACCAGTGTACCACCTCACTCAGTATTTTATCAAGTAGGGCAGTCATAATAACTACTATCGTTTTCATCTAAAAAATATTTTTATTAATTTATTTTATGTTAAATTATTTCATTTATAAAAATTATAACTTTTGTGGCTGAGATGTGCACAAAATAAATTATTACGTTTTTTTTTAAACATTATTATTTATTTATTGATGGCTTTTTTTTATGGGTTTTCTAAAGCAATTTAAATTGAAATACTCTTAAATTTCAATTAAAAATAGAGTTAATTGATTTTCTGAAACATTTAAATAAATAAATTCTAGCAAAAAATGTTATACAGTCTTACAAAATATATGCTTTCTGCTTTTGCATGCAACGTAGATTATAATTTTCTGACAATTTTGGCAGTACGTATGTGTGTGTACAGTCTGATGTACATTTTGGTGCAATGCTCCATAAGAGGCCACACTACTTCTACCATAACTTTGTAATGACGCAATATTCATAATTTTTCGGGACACTGGTGTAAAATTCTTTTGTGTGTATGAAGCTTCATAATATTTTTATCGGGTCTGAAGATTAAAGCCGTGGTGGCTCGTTTCCCGTGATAGTTTATCCGGCAGACGTGTGCTATTGTAGGTTATGGGGCGGACGTCTGATGTTTACGTTTTATCAGGAGTCCTGGTTACAGTTTTCGTTTCAAACTTTGGTTTTTTGGGGAAGCGTCAGCATTAATTAGATTAGTTCGTTTCTGTGGATCAGGCAACGTCGACAAGTTTTAGTTCCTTCAGCGCAGTTTTAATGCGTCAACAAATTTGATACGAAACGAGAGGTTAGTTTATCTGGATGTTCAATACGTCGACAGTTTTAGTTCCTCCAGCGCAGTTTCAGGCAACGTCAACAAGTTTTTGTTGTACGAGAGGTTAGTTAATCTGGATGTTGACGGCGAAGTTCGTTTATGTTGACGGCGCAGGATTAGTTCGTGCGGAGCAGTATGATAACGAGGGAGAGCGTGCGTGGCTATGCCGTTATCTCAGGAGAGGGGGGTGCGAGACAGCACAAAAGAGGTATCTGTTTGGCGCCCTTCACTTGTTCAAGTCAGTCGTCAGGGAGAGTCACTTCACGTCGCCCGTAAGGGCAGGTCAGGGCAGTTGTCAGAAACAATGCTAGCCTAGGCCGCGTTCGGGCAGAACAGAACCCCCACATCGGCAACTAGACTTTATTATTTCATTTCTCAGCCGGTGTGGGAGGTAGCAGCAGTTATTATTTCTTCGGGCTAATTTTCAGACACGTGAATAATCTGTAAACTACTGTGGCGCTGTTTTCTGCACTGGTATAATCAATTGTGAAAGTTCGTACTCTGCAAACTGGAACTCCATCTGTAAACTGTGAAACTTAGTTAAATAAATATATATATATCAAACTAATCTGGAACTTCTTTCTTAAGTAACTAGCGTTCAATTTACTCAGTCTCGTGTTTCTACCTTCTGATCTAATCGTGGCAACGTAAGCATTCGGCAGTGTAACAAGTGACGAAACGTTACAAGATGGCGCCTAACTGAGAGGCTGCAATATTATAAATATAAACATCGGTAACGATAACGAGGCGGCAACATTACAACTTCTACTATAACTTCTACAGCTTAGCAGTTTAACATGACATGTCTGCCGTATCATCAGTGAAATTGGCAGTAAAATAATATCAGTGCATCATACATTTCTTCAGATGCTTCGTTACAGTGATCCTCATTGTCACAGTTTTGGTCACCTGTATTTTTTTTTACCACGCTACCCACACCCATGCTTATCCTTCCACAGAGCAAGATGGGGAGTGGTAACACACTGGACTCACATTTGGGAGGACCCGGGCTCGATTCCCAATGTGGCCATCCTATTTTCTGAAATCACTCTAGCCGAATGCTGGGATGGCTCCTCACTGCAGGCCGATGCTGGTTCTTGTCCTGATCCTACTTCTCTGAGCAACTTGCTCCATCTGTAGTGACCTCGCTGTCGACAAGATGTTAAGCTATTCTACCTATCTACATACCCATCCTTCCATCACACTGAAACGGTAAGACTAGACTGAAATACAGCAGTCGCTGAAAAGTGAAAACAGTCCTTGATGACGTTTTACCTGTGTGAACGCAGAGTTACTGCTAGCCAAGCCAGAGACAATTGCACCTGAAGCCTGGCCAGATGGCTGGCAGCTGCGGTGTCAGGCGGTCACAATGCCTGGTGCCTTACAACTATTGCTGGCTCACTGCTAACTGCGCTGTCTTGAAGTTAACTTTTGAAACTCTGCCTGCTTATAATGGCATATACCATGTACCTTCAAAATAAGACAATCTTGACTCTTTCACTTTGCTTTATAATTTCACCATAAATTATTAGAACATGTAACTGAACAGAATGTTTTTCTTGACACTTAAATCAAATGTTATCATGTGTCCACTTGTTCTGAAAACAAAACTTAACATGAACTCTGTTATTTGGTGAGAAAAAAAATTCACAATGAAATTGGAATTCAAAGTACTGTTTATTCAGAAAAAAATATCTAAACTTGTGGCCATATTTAATGCAGTTAATAACAACGTACAGTGTGCCTCACCTCAAGTGCATTAAAACTGACAAAGGCACACTTCCTTGGACCATTCCTGTTAACAGTGTAAGAGAAAGAATGCATCTATTCCGTGATTTATTTGCAGGTGACCAGTGCGAGGATAGATGTGCAGCTTATACTGCAAATTAGACTGAANTGACAAAGGCACACTTCCTTGGACCATTCCTGTTAACAGTGTAAGAGAAAGAATGCATCTATTCCGTGATTTATTTCCAGGTGACCAGTGCGAGGATAGATGTGCAGCAAATACATACTGCAAATTAGACTGCAGAAGTTGCACTTAAAATACCTGCTGTGTGCACGTTCACTCTTTGTTAAAGATGGTGCTGTTGAATTTGCGAAAGTGACATCATCACAGTTCAATGCTAGTTTTCGTTGTCAGTTTAGAGTTGACCCACCTCATAAGAGCTCCAGTAAGCATTGGTATAAACAGTACATGGTGAGTGGTTGCCTGTGCAAAGGCAAAAGTACTTGCCTTGTTTCTCACTACGTTCAGGATGGGGCAGTGGACGGAGTTCGGCAAGCCTTTTAGGTCGTGCCCAGAAAGTCAATTGGAAGGGCGAGTTGTGAGTTGGAAATTCCCTGCTCTACTGTTTGGAATGTATTTCATATATGTTTGAAATTACATAGTCTTAAAAGCTGCAACTTATTCAGGCAATCATTGAACCAGACCAAGTACTTCACTCAATGTCTTGCTTATGCATGCAGGTGTTTTTCGAGAATGATAATTTTATGAAAAGGATTGTGTTCAGTGATGAGGCCTCCTGATCAGAGTGCACAAAGCAGTTCGGATTGCCAGGACTACACAGTGATCTTCCAACTACTGTAACCTTCTGCTTCCTAGCTCCAATGAAGTACACACTCGAAACACTCGTGTGTTAAATGAATCCTTACCGGTTCACTGTTTGGCTATTAGTTTATTGTGAGGACGTTACAATTCTTGATGACTGGATGGGAATTATAAATGATAAATTCCAGCTTTTAAGGTATGTATTTATGTTAGTTTAATTTTTTCTTTTATCACGTAGCATTTATTAGACATAAGAATACTTCCCGTGAATCACAGCTGAATTTTACCATGGTTCCTGCATTTGTTAACTGAACTGATGAAAATTATGTCTGGTCATGCACAAGCATACTGTATGAGCTAGAATTCAAAACTCTAGCTACGGCCCTGTTGTCGCCTCCCGTAGATCGTACTTCAATTTACATGGTAGTTAATTTTTATGGAGGTCAGCTGTCCAAAAGATTAAAAAGTACTCTCCACATAGCCTTTGATCTGTGCTAGTTAAATTGTCCTGCCGTTTGCATTCCTGTGTGAATTATGACTGAGCCTCCGCTGTTGCAACTCTCTCTCGCTACATACTGATAGTGACTGTTAGGCGTGACATGGCACTGAGCACCTACACTGACAAACACACTACAAAGCTCACCTGTTGTGATGTCACAAAAACAACTCTAACGGTCTGCCGCACCGTCGTACCAGCCTAGTATTTTTGATCATCAGTGCAGCAATATAAACTAAAAGGCTCAACTAACAACTATCATTCTAAAAAATTACATGCCAAAAGGCAAACTAGGAGTATGTGGTTAAAATCATAAAATAAAGCATATGAATTTAAATAACCATACCTACATCTCCAAATCAATGTAAATATAGTGCCTCATGATACCTAACTGTGTATTTCATATGTACATATTAAAATAAAAAATTTATAATAGAAACTGACCTTTTATTTTAATAAAAGCATTTACAGTTACTTCATTCCCCTTGAATTAATTAATATCTTTATTTTTATATGTCAACACTCAATAAACAAACAAAAGAATGTTGTGCCTAATATTTCTAACAGTGCAGACGTTCTCTACGTTACACTGTACAATAATATATATGAATATTATTACTTATATCCTATACAAAACATAGGGTACCGTCTTCCTAACCATTTGTTCCATGCAGTATTTGCAATACCTGTAAAAATAATTATTTAAGTAGTCATATTGTCTACCCTTATTGTCGGGTAGTGCAAAAGATATAATTGAATCAGTGATCTTAGCAACCTGCAGTATCACAAGATAACCTTTAGCTTCAATGGCAGGGTCTACAGACATAACGTGTGGAGCTGGGCTTCTGAAAAGCCTTATGAAGTCATTGAGTATGACAGAGATTACTGTAAGGTTAATGTCTTTCGTGCGTTATCAAGAAGGAAGCTTTATGGCCATTTTCTTTGCGAAAAGTGCATTACTTGACTCTTGTACCTGAAAAGACCCACCTGTGGCTGATGCCACAACTTGAAGACCATTCATTGGATTTTATTTTCTAGCAAGCACCACCACACTACCGTGGGGAAGTCAGAAGATACCTAAATGAATATCTCGGCCCAACTGTGGATTGGTCACATTGTTCCTGATGATGATGCACTGCTGTGATGTCTTCTACAGTCACCAGAAACACCACCATGTCATTTCTTCTTACACAGTGTGACATTGCAGTTCAGTAAGGTTATCGGCTTAATTATTTTTTAATCTCCCAAAAATAAGGATAATCATATTTTAATGCACTTTTTCTGCAGAGCTTGTGAATGGTGCTGCTAACAAACGGTTATGCCTATAGGCTTGTATAGGATAAAAATTGGATTAGTGAGATATATTTTTCTAAAGGATAATGTAGATTATTTTGTCCTAGTGAAATAACTAAGGTTGTTTGGTATCACGAGGCACTCCTTTTGTATTGCAACATAATGCCTGAGGGGCGTATCTTATTTTGTGAGGGATGGAGGTCTTAATAAAAATAAAATAACTAAATTTGCACAGCTATTATTTACACCATTAAATTATCCATCTCCACAATTACTCTTTCTTTTTCTCAGTGAGCACAATATAATGTCTATTTCAATTCTAGTTAATGTCCTTCTTAATGTCTCTGTTTGGTTACAGTCAATTAACTCATACTCTCATTAATACGTGTTCAGTCTGTCTGTTACCATAATTTATATTGTCTTTCACTTATACATCCAGTCCAATGATCCAGCGTGTCCGTCGCATTATTTGCTGCGCCAATGCTCACAGTCGCAGGTTTTCCTCTTGCTGGTCACTTATCTTGCAGCACACTTCTCTTCACGCTCGTCGTCCTTTGCTTGATGTCGCAGCCACTTATCCATTCAATAACTGCAGGCTCTGAGGCCCGATGTGCCTTTTATAGCCTCTAGCCTTGACCTGGAAGATTTGCTGCAGCTAGAGTCTAGCTGAGAGACATGACGCCAGTAATCCAGTGCATTCTTCAGATGTCTCAGAGACACCCGATACCCAAGGTCGAGAGTGGCATGCACCCTGATAGGTATAACATGCACTCTTTGTAAACATTCCTTTGTGAAAAGCCGCTGCATCTCCAGTTGCAACAGATAGTGCGTGCATCCATAAATCATCTAACTTCTCTGTCCTTTACTTCCACTTACTCGCACAGGACAAAGCAGTGAACACATAATGCTGGCCCCTCCTCAAGTCTGTTCATCCCGAACAGACTCTGCAACGTCAGGACCTTCGTAGAGTGCCAGTTGGTCGATGTAGACAACCTTCGGCTTCGTCCGAGAGCCTTGACGACAAATCCGAAAGACCACATCATTGATCTTATTGAGAATCCTGTAGGGGCCTTCCCAACATTTCTGTAGTTTCGGATAGTACCCTTTTCTCCTCTGTGGGTTGTAAAGCCACACCAGTTGTCCTTGAAATACCTCACTCGTCATTCTCCTATCATACCGCGTCTTCATCCTATCATTATTTATTCTGAGGTACTGTCGAGCAAAATCATGAATGCCAACAAGTCTGTTACGTAATTTGCTGGCATAATCAGGAGCTGCAGCTTCCTCTTCTGTTGGTCGGCCAAACAGCAGGTCACTAGAGAAGCGTAGCTCTCTTCCAAACAGTATCCTTGATGGTGTTACCCTTGTGGACTCGTGAACTACTGAGCGGTAAACCAGAAGAAACAGTGTTGCCTTTGAATCCCAATTCTTATGGTTGTCTGCCACAAATATCGACAGGTGCTGCTCAAGAGTGCAGTTAAACCTCTCCACCATTCCATCCGACTGAGGGTGTAAGGCTAAGGTCCTAGTCTTTTTCATCCCCAGAATCTTTGTTACCTCCTGGAATACTGCAGCTTCAAAGTTTCTTCCTTTATCGGAATGGAGTTCTAGTGGCACCCCAAACCTCGAGAAGACATGATCTACGAGTGCCTCAGCCACAGTATGTGCTTCCTGGTTCATTAGGGGAATGACTTCAGGCCACTTGGTACCTACTGGTGACAAGCAAGGAACCCAGAATGTCTATTGCCATCCTTTCGAATGGGGCTCCAACATTATATCTCTGGAGGTGACCTTGTCCTCTGGTCCTTGGCGTCTTCCTCGTAGTGCAGGTGTTGCACAATCAACACCACTTCTCAACATCCTCCAGACAATTAAGTCAGTAGAATGAATCTCAGTCTAACTCTGTTAAGGGTCTTATTAACACTAAATTGCCTACTGGTTTCCATATTATGCACTTCTTTTAAGACTTCTGGAACCCTGCATTCTGGAAGGACCAACTTTAACCATGTGTGTTTTCCATCATTACTTTCCCAGTTTCTATTCTTCAGTATGAGGGAATTCATTGTTCCCAATATGCTTTGACTGCTGCGCTCAGGCTAGATATCTCTTCCCATTTTGGCAGACAGCCACCTTCTTTCCACTTTAATAATGGCTACAAAGTGGGATCATTCAGCTGGTATTTCCTAATGCCCTCATCACTCCAGGTAGGTGACCCATCACAAGATAAAGAACCTTGAATTTTTATCTTCCATACCTTCAGCTTCAACGATTCACCACTCTTATCTTCCTGGCATTCACAATGACGACAAAATGGCTCACATGGCCTACTAGACAGTGCATCTGCATTGCTTTGAGGGCATTCAGATCTCTGCTGTATTTCAAAGTTATATTCTTGAAGATGCTGTATCCACCGGGCTGTTTGACCTTCGTGGTTCGTGAAATTTAGTAGCCATCTTAATGAAGTATGGTCGGTTTGTAGAATAACGTGTGTGCTATAATGGTAGGGGTGTAAGAGTGAAATTGCCTTCACCATGGCCAGAAACTCCCTGCGTGTAACACAGTAATTTCTCTAGACCTATGCAATACCTTGATGAAATATTCTAGTGGTCTTTCCTTCCCATCTTGAACCTGAGATGACACAGCTCCAATGCCTACATCACTAACATTAGTGTCCAAAATGAATACACCCTCACTTTTCGGGAAACCAGGACTGGTGGAGATATCAGAATTTCCTTTAGCTTACTAAAAGCATTTTCACACTCAGTGGTCCAGTAAAATCTCCTTTTCGTCTTAGTCAGTTCATATAGTGGCTTGGCGATCAGGACGAACCTAGGTACAAATTGACGGTAATAGGCACATAATCCCAGAGACTCCACATTTCAGTTTTGTCATTTGGTGTCGGCCAATTTCATATTGCTTTGGTCTACCTCTGGGTCTGTTTCTATTTCATAGGCTAACACTACATGTCCATAGAAATTTATTTTCTTTTGGAACAAGTGGCACTTCTTAGGAACTAGTTCCAAGTTGCTGCAGCCACTTTCCGGAATACAGAGTCTTAAGCGTGATAGGTGTTTTTCAAATGTCCTTCCTGACAACAATGTCATCTAGATAAACTTGACAGATATCTAAAGGCAAAATTGTTTCCATGAGGCGTTCGAAGGTAGCAGGGGCATTACATAGCCCAAAAGGCAGAACTTAAATCTGCCATGTTCCTTTCCCTTGGACACAAAATGCAGTCTTCTCTTGGTCCTCTGGAGCCACCTCATCACACTGCCAGTACCCACTCTTCATGTCCAAAGTAGAAAACCGTTGTGAACCTGCTGGGCTGTTTTATGTCTCATCTATCCTTGGAAGCGGATAAGTCTTTCTTGGTCACATTATTAAGCTGGCGATTATCTAAGCAAAACCTCAGAGAGCCATCTTTCTTCTTAACAAGAACTATGGGTTATGTCACATCTAGATCCTTTCATTTCCTTTAGAATTCCCTCAACTGCCTCATGCAAAGCCATTGGCAGTCATCTTGGTGGCGGTTTTATGGGTCTGGCATCTCCTGTATCTATGTGGTGGCTGGTCACGTTAGTCCGTCCACGTTCATTTGGTCCACACAAGAAGTCATCCCTTCTACTGCCTCAATTAGACGCAAATGTCTGACAAAGTTTCCTTGACATCTGCCTGAATGACAATTTCACTAGAAGTAAGCAGCACAGTGGGTTGACCACAGAATACTGGGTAGCTAATTGGCGAGGACAAATCATTCCGTGTTGTTGACACCACGAACTCTGTACTGCCTACCCATAACACACCAAGTTGAGCATCGATACAGCACCCTAGCCTTCGTAGTACATTGACGCTATTCCCCACCTGTGGCACAGAGTGGTTCATAATGTCGGAGTTAATTTCTCCAGGCACAGACTATAGGGTGCCTGAGGGTAAATCACACAATGACTTCATCACAACTTCTTAGTTTGGAACAGGTTTATTGAACAGGACTTTACTTATACATTCCCGGCACTGTTGCGGGAATTTATACATACTTTATGCCGAGGATTTTTTCACACATTAACGCCCTGCGAGTTTAAGGCCTGAAGGGCTGGTTACAATATTCTGGTTACTTTTCTGACGCTGTAGGGGCATTAGGTGTCAGGACAGGTCCCTGAGTGACGACGGGGTTACTTATCTGCACATGTTGCGTGGTAGTTGTTCTGGCAGTTGATGAGGTCTGGTGAGCTGGATGGCCCTGCTTAAGTCCCTCTGTGGTTGGCTTGTTGCACGCAGCTAGCTTCCTCTCGACGTGGCACCCCTCGGCGGGGCTCACCACTCGCTCCCGTTCTCGGAGTAGGGTAGTAACGGACTGCTTACTACCCTACCACATCCCGGCGAAGGGCCCCGCGTGGGCTCCACCCGTCCTTCACGGATACGGGTTGCACTGGACAATCCCACTAGCTCGACATGGCACTTCTCGGTGAAGTTCACCACTCGACTCCGCCTTCTCAGTGCGTTGCAACTGACTGACTGGAAACTGACTGACTTATGCGGTAACTGGCTGGCTAACTCACGTCCTGACGTGGTGAAACTACTCGTCCGACGTGACTCTGGTAACTGTCTCTGATTCGGCCCTGCGTCTCGCGTCCCAATTTGGCTGACCCCTTAATGTCGCGACTTACTATCTGCGCATTCCGGGGTGGCGGTACCGAACTTCCGCGCCACATGCACCTCGTTGCTTCGACTGATGGACGTGGCCGGGCTCCGATCTCCCGGCCTAACTCTCTCTCCACGGCTGACTTCTCTGCACTGTAATAAACAACTGTCAACTGTTCCCTAACGTACTGCTCACGAACTGCTCTACTGACGTACTTTTGTGGCTGGGGGTCCGATTTCCCCCGGCCTTCTCTCTCTCTGCGTGACAAACTCTCTGGCTCTACTGACGTACTGCTCTCTCTGTGCTGTAATAATTAACTGACCCGCACCCTCCTCGCAAAGAGGCTTATATCCTTTCT
>NQII01005587.1:43738-61530 GCA_002778355.1 Clitarchus hookeri
GGGGGGGGGGTGATGACAGCGTCGCTCTAATACCTGATTACGTCACGCATCAACATCAAGCCCCAAAATACATTCCTCCTCTATTTCTGCTATGTAAACTTGGTGCGCTATGCCAAGGTCATCAAGCTTCAAGATCACTTCCTCTCAGCGATATCTGGTGCGGTCTCACCTGTTACTGCAGCAGTCATATATCACATGTTCAGTCCGTCTGTTGCCATCGTTTGTAATGTCTTTCACTCGCATCCAGTCCAATGGTATAGCCTGCCCGTCGCACTATTTGCTGCACCGATGCTTGCAGTCGCAAGTTTCCCTCCCGCTGGTCACTTATCTCGCCGCACGCTTCTCTTCTCGCTTGTCGTCTTTCGCTCAATGCCGCAGCAACTCATCCATTCAACTGCCGGCTCGGAGGCCCGGCGCGCCCTCTATAGCCGCTGGCCTTGACCTGGAAGGTTCGCTGCACCTAGAGTCTAGCTGAGAGACATGAGGTCAGTAATCCAGAGCATTTTTCAGATGTCTCAAAGACACCCGATACCCAAGGTTGGGAGCGGCATGTGTTCTAATAGGCACAACAGCCATGCTTTGTAAACATTTCTTTGTGAAAAACCGCTGCATCTCCGGGTCTAACTAATAGCGCATACGTCCATAAATCATCTAACTACTCTGTCCTTCACTTTGACTCGCTCGTGCGGGACAAAGCAGCAAGCATGTAACAGTAACAGTATTAATTCGAGGATGTATAGTGATATTTTTCAGCTGTGGTATTTAGTTTGTTTTGTTGGGTAGTAGTGCAAAAATGTAAGGTTAGCACCATGGTGGCAGCAGGTAATTAGGTTGTCGGTGGAACTATATATCAGGCGAGTGGGCTGGGCCAATTAGGAGTTAACTTGTTCGTCGATGTGGGTGCCCGGTGCCAAGATGTGGGCAACAGAAATCGTCAGGACGTAGAATGGGAAAGTTGTTGTAGAGGTGGCCTGGTGAAAATCTTTTTAAAGTATTGTAAGTGGGCAGAACAATTTCACTTGTGTAGGTCGAAGGCCGCGCCGAGAAAATTTTTTCCTTATTTGGACTTTTAACCTCAAGAATTTTAAACATGTAAATTAGTAAGATCTGTGCAAGGCAGTATAAAGCCCTATAGCTAGGGACTTGTGGCGTAACTCATACGGTATGCGTGTGCATGACCAGACGTAACTTTCGTTAGCTCAGTTTAAAGTAATGCAGTAACTTGGTGGTGCAATTTTCATGATTTGGCAAGTGCCTCGCGATAACAGTCGGCCGTGGGGTAGTGGGAAGTGTTTCCTGTAACAAGTGCGGCATGAACAAAAAAAAAAAAAATTAACTTAATAAACAACTAAGTCTTTTGTCACATCTTCAAAATTTGTAACAGTGAACAGGTAATAATCGCGGGAGAGTTTCGTATGTGTATTTCGTCGGAGATGGTAAGCAGAAGATTACCGTAGTTGGAAACAACCGTGTCGTGCTGGCCATCACATCATGTGTCTTGTTTACACTCTGGCCGGGAGTGTAGCAAGAGTTTAATCAAAGACGGAATCTTTGTCCTGCCTTTTCCTTGAGATACGATGGATCTGGGGCCGGTTGAATCACTGGAACCTTTGCTGCTGTTACAAGTGACATGCTGATTCGAGTATGGGAAATAAGTAAATACTCAGCTTTTGATGGGCTTATGTAAAATGTTTTTGGGAGGGAGACATGCCATAGTAAAATGAAAAATTACCATGAAATGTGGTCAATCTAATGTGTTGCAACAACTAGTATGATTACTGTTCATTTTCATGTATAACATTTTAGTTCTTTGCAGGAATAGAATTTTTTGGGCAGAAAATAATTATTTCATGGGGTAAGCAGGATGAAATTGGGAAAAAAAAAATGTTATTTATTAAAATGTGTGTTTCTTACCAGTTTTGTTGCATCTTCTAGCTGAAACAGTTGTGTAAACATCTACTGTACTAGGTATTCTGTAAAATGTTTGTAGCCTCACTTGAAACATAAATTGTAAATTAATGATTATTCATAACGTTCAACAAACATGAAAGTCTATGTAAATTTAATGATTATAAAAACTATAAACAGTGTCACATTTTTTTAAGAAAGTTAGTTTAAGCACTATTGTGGTGGCACATAAACTTTATAACAGGATCTGATTTTCATACAGGAACTCGTAACTGTTTTGTTTGTTATGTAGCCGAGAATACTTTTTTTTGTCTAATATAGCCAGCTGACGAAAAAATTTTTTTGCTTACGGTTTTTTTTTACCATTGTACCTAGACAGCGAACTGCTAACTTGTACAAGTTTCTTATAGTATTTCTATTTTTTTCCCACCATTTCAGTGGGGAGCAAGCAAAGGCATGATTATGCAGTTACTAACTTTGCAGGGCATGGATCATAAAAACTTGAAAATGCAGCAGCTCATTTATCAAATTGTTTCCATCAACCACTCTGCTTAACGTCAGGTCCAGGTTCTTATTTCATACCTACAAGAAAGAGTTTCTGCTAAGAGACTGACAATATATTATTTTCTAAGGCCTGTTTAATAACAGTTAAATGAAAAAAAACACATTATTTGTGTTAAACAATACGGTCATAACACCAAAGCAGGCTTGTTTGATTGATTAGATAATCTGGTGAAGTTGTTTTTGGTGAGATACTTTGCAGTTTTAACTGCAAATGAGTTACTGCCAGTAGCTTCTCTTCCACAGGAACAACAGACGTAAAGTATGGTTCCTGCCTTTGCTACATTGGAAATGTCAGTGTTAGAGCTTGGGAAAACATAACACCATGTCCTGTTGTGCCACTGTTGTTTTCATTATAATCTCTTCTACAAGCTTCCACAGAAAGTATAAAAGGAATGACCATGTTTGAAATAGGAATTCGGTCTCCGCAAAGTTGTGTGGTTGCTTCATGCAGAGGCTGAAGAATGACTTTCCACAAGTTGCCACATGCTGACAGTCCAATTATCTGTGTTTGCCTTCAATAATGTTTAACAAGTGCTGCTTTATTTTTGAGCAATCTTTCCAACATGAGGATTTCAGAGTTCCATCCAGAAGCACGGTCCTGGATGAGCTTGGGAGTCGTAAATCTTCCTGAATGCTATGCTTACCCTCATTGGCTCAGCCAAGGTCTGTTCTATCTTTCCTCACTGCAGTGTCTGTATCTGAGTCAAAATGGACTTCCAGGTTCAATTTTGAAAAATGGAAGGTTTTGTTTAGAAAGATAGTTTGTATGTAATAAAAATGTAACAATACACTTATGGGCAAAAAAAATGATAACCATGAATGAATCCTGCGAGTACAGTGAAGGTTACCATACAGTATCGTCATAGTCCGGCATGAGTTACTTTGTGTTTAATGTGGTTTGCTTGCACAGATGTGCTAGTAGGGAGCATACATGCCCGTCCGTCATTCATAGCTACAAGACACAGAATAAAGCATTATTAGCAGTGTGAGCTACAGAGCCAAAATCAGTGAACACGCAGTGGCACAGAGGCACATTGCTCGCCCCTTGAACCATTTTGCCTACACTGTGAGTTGTGGGTGGGCGCATTGGGAACAGGAGGGTGCACACACTCGTCGAGATGGCTCAGGTCGACCCCGGCAGACCACCAGCAGGGAGGATTGTTTCATTGTGTGACAGGCTGTGAGCACTCCATGGGCATTACTGTAGACCATCCGGGGACATGTAACGACAGTTGGGGATACACCCATGTCCACCATTACCATATCGAGGCGGCTATCGGAGTGGGATCTCTTGTTCGGGCGGCCCTTACGATGTCTACCATTATGATCTAAGCATCTCTGAGTACGCGTGACCTTCTGCTGGAAACGGGCACCATGACAGCTTGCAGTTTACCAAGTATGGTGTTCAGTGACAAACCACGGTTCTGTCTGGATACAGACGACCGCCGAATTTGAGTTTGGAGATGTCCTGGCCAGCACCACGATCCACTTTTCATTGTAGAGCAGCTCACTGCCCAATGACAAGTGTAATGATGTGGGGTGGCATTCCCTATGATTCCTGCATCTCACTGGTGGTAATTGAAGAAGCCCTGATGGTGCTGCGATATGTCCAGGAAATTCTGCGACCATGTGTGCTTCCCTTCCCAGTGCTATTTTCCAGCATGATAATGCCATGGCATGGGTATCTCTTGGCTGCCTTCATGATGTCAACATGCTTCCTTTACCAGCAAGGTCCCTAGACCTCTCGCCCATCGAGAACATTTGGGACCAGATTGGACGGCAACTTCGGCAGATTTGTGGGGTCAGTTGTGCCAGCTGTGGCAAGATCTTTCTCAGGAGAACCGACGTCTGTATGCCTCCATGTCCGATGGTATCGCTGCGTGTGTCTGTGTTATGGGTGGTCAGGCACCATACTCAGTGCATCCTGGAAGTGTTAATCCCCTGCAAGTGATGATCCTCGGCAATACATGCTTGGTGTCGTAGAATATTTTGATGTTTTCTGTATATATATACCATGTCTTGTGCCTGTATCCACTTACTTGCCTCTGCAATGGCATCTACGTGGTGATCAATTTTTTAAAAAATCAATGTGTTTTATCTTTTATAGCATATATATACATAGAGGAGAGCAGTCATGTAAGAACGAGTTGAATGGATCTGTTTCTCTCTGTGGTTACCCGAGGATGAAGCGCACATCCTCAGACTCCAGTCGTCTTCTCCAGGTGTTTATAGATGCAGAGGAGAAGAGTTGACATGTGTCGAAGCCAGTCTGTGAGCTTTGGTCCATGGTCTTATCCCTGCATTACTGCAGCACCCAGCAATTGAAGAGCACAGCACATTAAGACTGAGCCTGGCGTCTCGTAAACAGACAATCTTAAAGTCAGTTTGAGGATGTATGATCACATTCTGACCATGTACACAGCCTCTGGGTCCCATTCTGTGGCCAACCAAGTGTAACTGACGAGTGCTGGCAGGAGTGGGAGGGTGAAAGTAGTATGAGATAATGGGTTCCGACTAGTGAACAGAGATAAAACCTTGCGTAAATGTGTTAATTGTCTAGAGGTCAATAAATTCTATGTGTGTGTCTGTGCAGGTTTCGGAAGGGTGCCTCCTAGGTCCCAGCAATCTTGAGTTAGGTTGCGGAGTGAATGACTCTGTTTCAGGGTGAGGAAACCCTGCGCATTGCGCTTGCTGTGAACAGCAAACTGGCAATATGCTTTGAGTAGATTGTGAGTAGATGAGATAACAGATCTCAGTTAGTGGTCAAGACATATAGGCTAGTTTGAGAAAGTTTCACAAGAATGGCAGAAAGAAGAGTGTTATAGACTGTTCATGGTAAAGTGAGCACTTTTGAGGTTCTATTAACTTTTTTTTTCAGCCATGTTTTATCCTTTAACCACCTTTTTACATAAATATTGCCATATAAGTAATAAACACAGTGTGAATATTCCACCACACTGGTAAGTTAACATCTAAGGCTAAAATAAAATATATTTACTGACTATAATTTCAAATGAGAGGGCTCTGTAAGGTGCTCACTTTGCCATGAATAGCCTATAGTAATTAATGGCTTGCTCTGTGAGCGAGGGTGTAAAAGACTGCATTCTGGGCATGTAACCTCTGCTTGTATGGCCCACCGTGGAGTGAGCAATGCAGGGAGAAGGGTGGCTGAGGGTGAGTTTTGGCAGGTGAGCTGGAAGTCTGCACATCACTGATTGCATTGTCACTATCTTAGGAGCAGTGGAAACTTGTGGCCTGGGGGGATGCAGTTCTTGCAGTGTTGTGTAGGGGAAGATAAGGCAAATGAGGGGCTCCGATACTGTGCACTTTGTCCAGAGTGCGTGGCATGTGTCAATCCAACATTGTTCCAGGACGTGTATTTTTTCTGCGACTGATCTTCAATGATAAAATTGAAAGTGTTGCCTTTTTCATAAGTCTGAACAATTAATATTTTTAATCTGTAGGTGATAAAAAGCGGTAAAATTTTAACCATTTGATTGTGTGACTGACAGGAGATGGTTCTTTAGCATTATCAGTGGATGGAAACTTTGAAGTAACAGTAAACTAGCTATGCAGTTGATGATCATGTGTTGTAAGATTAAATTTTATCCTATAAAAGCATGGTTGGCTAGCTGGTATATCATTAATGTGCAAATGTTTTTATCACTCCATCTATATACTTCGTACAAACTGAAATTGCTTGCTTGCTTGATATGCTGTAGTGGCGAAGAATGTAAAAATACAATTGCATAACTTCTAATACATAGACTTATCAGGAAACGTGTGTTTGGGCAGGACTACCGCTTCATGCCAGAGCCCAACCTGCCACCCCTGAGAGTGGAGCTAAACACAGTTGGCAGCCCTGACTCCGACATCCTGAGTGTGCCAGCCCTGAGGGCCCAGCTGCCAGAGCTCCCTGCAGACACCAGGTGCAGACTACGTGAGCAGTACCAGCTGTCACCAGAGACTGCCATCATTTTAGTGGTAAGTGCTCACCATTATTGCCTGTGATGCCCTACTCTCACTGAGACTTTGTGACGCAGTGTAATACTTCAGTTTATCACAATGTCACTACAACTCCAACTTTAACTTTGTCACATCATTCTTGTCACCTCAGCATCATCATGTCATTACCATCACCTAAATTTCATAACCTCAGTTTTATGAGTGTTCATTGCTTGGCTTTATGGATTATTTGTAGTAATTAAAGATCTGCGAGTACTCAAACATCGAGCTCAAACCAAATAACTGTATGCAGCTTGACCTCAGCTCAAAATATTTATCGGGCTCAAACATTTTGATCATCTATATGGACAGGTTATTCGATTGGTGATCGGCAAGACGGTGTATTGGTGTTTACAAAGAAAATAACACATTGTTTATTAATGAAATGTGAATATTAAAAAGGTAGCTGTACTGCAGTAAAATATTCCACAGAAATGGAGATATGAACACAGAGTACAGTCAAATTTACCATAAAAATTTGGACCGCGAATTGGCCCAAGATGTGGTGCCCAATGAGACAGAAGCTTCCTGTTTGCTGGAAGAAAAGATGATGTTCATTCATAAAACAATACTTCAAAAGGTAAATGTGTTCTGGTTAAAATTTTCCTCAGATAGCAACGTCTGTAGAATGTTGAAATGTTCTCCCCGCTGCGCTGTAAGGAAGCACTTTGATTAATACATTCTGACAGCATCAGTGAGAAAGATGCTCAACTTCCACCCTTTTTCCCATGAAAGTTTGTAGCATTGTCCCAAACTTTGAACTGGGGATGCCACCCTGCTGTAAGATAACAATCTACCAGCTTGACATTGATGAGGGTCGAGAGTCTTTGTAATTCTCTCCCCCTCCCTTGAGGTTCGATCCCAGTTTCTTTTCAATATTTTCACTAAAAATTTACACACCAGGAATTATGTCACAGATGATTCTTGTCAATTTAATGATGCAAATATTTATGTAATGGAACTGAACTGTGATTTTTTTTTCAATGCAAAATTGTTGTTGGGTGGGGGAAAAATACAGTGGAACCTCTATGTATTGAACTCGGATGGATTGAAATCCTGCATCCATGGAACGTATCCTGTGGTCCCATTTTTTATTTACCTGCATTTCAAAACCACATTCATTGAAAGTCCACATGTATTGAAATTTCTTGTTAGTCCCCTGAGAAAAAAGATGGATAGAGAATTCACTGTAAATATTCTCGCCTCGCCTCCATATCAATCCTTCCTGGCTCCGGTGTCACTAGAGGAGGTTGACCAACCATCAGAAGATAACGTAAACATAATGCAGATTTTGTGTCTCAAAAAATTCTCATACCTTGGCCTTTCTTTTCTTTTTTTTATCCGGTTTGACTATTATAAGTTTATCACCTACAGAATATTCTATTGTTTCGTACGACATATTCCACCCACCCACACCAGAAAACCAGTTGTTTGGATGTAACTTAAGTCTGCATTAATTGATTTTTTTACTTTTTTTTTACATTGGTTCTAAGAGAAACTAGTTATTCATGTTCAATTGGATTTCGGTTTTGACTTAGGTTTATTTAAAAAAAAAAAATCGAGTACGTATTTCAGTTACAAAATGCTTTTCCATAGATTAAAAAGATTAAGTTAATGTACATTAAATTTGGTACCTCAGTTTTGTATGTTATTTCCAGGACGAGTGTACATACTACATTGATGCATGACGGTTGGGGTGCTTAGCATGTCACCTGGTCTAGTGGGTTCGGTCAGAGAACTCTGATTGGACTTACTGGCTGGTTCTACGCTTGTTTGCCTCTGCCTTTGAGGAGCTCTGTACATAGAGTCTGCCTGGTCGTGCGTCGGCAAGCTATGTAGGTGTTGGAGGTGGCTAGGACGGCAGCTGACATTGGCTTACGCCCTGCAGGTTAGTGCTGGGGCTAACTGGTGGCGGGCATCTGAGGGTGATGTTCAGGACCCCGTCCGGGGGTGCTGGTGTCCGGCTGGACCTGGGGCTGCCGGGTTCGTGGCGGCTGCGGTCGGTGAATGGCATCGGCGATGCCCAGACCCATGGGCAGTCAGAATCGGAAGGGAACTATGATGGGGTGTGGAGTTCCGCAGGTCTTCTGGGGTGGCTCGAACAATTACTTAGGAGTGACTAAGGGGTGAGGCCCCTGCAGTTGGCAGATGGCTTGTGCCTGTTCCCGAGCAGAGGGGTAGCTGAAGGCTGACTGGAAAGGGTTACCTGATGACTGGTCGGCAGTAGGAGCCGTAGCTGCCTTCTTGTCTGCCCACTTGGTCCCTCCACTTGGTCCCTCCTCATCAGACGAAGGGCATAGGGTAGGTTCTAAGGATCGTCACATCAAGCAAGGTGCAGGTGACAGAATTCCCTAGCTAGAAGTAACCAGAGGCAATGGCGTCATGCAGCATCAGTCCTGGCACTCTAACCAGCAACTTTCAAATTGTGGATGGAGCGGGTTAGCTGACTCAGGTGGTCCAGTCTCTCCTTCGTGGAGTGTACCTAGTAAGGGGCTCTACCGTGTGTGTGCGCCAAGTGCCTTTGCACACTGGATTCACAGTATGGGTGGCCGACGAACGTGTGGTGTTTTTGTGACTCATGTACTGCCCGGTCAAGAGATCCTGCGGTCCCACTCTGAGGTCGGAAACAGGTTAGCAAGATGCAGTCGCCTGCCTTTCCCTTGGGAGATGGCGCTTACTAGGTAGTAGATAGAGGTATAAATCACCCTTGGAAGCAGAACTCGGTGAATAGACGTGAACATATTTATTCTGAGTAGAATAAACATTGTAACCCGTACTGGCTCCTATGCTTTCGTGAATACCAAACAACCGGCTTAAGTTACGTTACAAACAGGTGAAGGGGACCTGTTAGGCAAAGAGCAATCTAGAGCAACGAAATAAAGAAGTCGTGAGAACAACTGCAACACTACTGTTGTCATGTGATGTCCTGAAGGGACAGGGGTAAGCACTCCCAAGTGGAGTGTGTGTTAGGGGTGTTGAAGCAAGCTTCACTGGTAGCAGTTCTCGAAGAGACGTTAGGAGCAGAGAGCCATCTGGCCTTGAATATGATTGACAGCCTCCCTTCGGCTTCCTTCTGTGGTTTCGGCATCTTCGGCCAGTTGGCTACTCCCTTCGTGGGCGGCGCAGCCCTTGCTGCTTTCTCTTGGTGAGGAATGAAAGCGGGGTAGGTCTGCGAGTGCAGGTGGTATCTGACCCTCGCTTAGGGTAAGGCTGGCTTCTTTCGGCATGTACACTGGCTGAGTTGAAGTCAGTGAAACAAAACAAGAAATTGTTTGATAGTGTCTCTTGTATAGTGAACACAGAAAGTTTTCCCATCAGAATAATGACAACAGGTTTCTACAGTATTTTAAAAGGCAGGCATATTCCAGTTAAATTATTCCTCAGTTTTCTTTATTGTTTATTGTAAAACTTTTTTTTGTATGTAATAAAAGAGCTGAAGCTCTACTTGAAACTCGAGAACTTCTCAATACACTTGCTAAAAATGCCAGGCTTGCAGACCTCGTTGTAGTAATTAAACAAATTAACAAAATATGTAATTTTGTAATTTGTTACACAGATCTCCTTAAATTATTGTAAATATTAATGTATGTGAATGTTTCGTGAAGTTTGTCACACAAATATTTGTACTGTAAAGTGTTATTACATTACAAATGTGGTTCACTTGTCGCTGTGAAATGGAACCTAATTTATGGAAAATTATATCAATAGGTTGTGATGAATTCGTTAATTTATTTGGAATTGTCAGGTTAATATTTCTTACTAATACTATCCTGTAAAATCACAGGAAATGTTTTGATGGTTTCACTATGTATTGTAAAAGAATGACTTTACTTTTAACAGGTACTTGTGTTATCATAATTCCAGAATGAAGATATCTTGCTGAAACATTTCCTCAACATAATTGTGGAAAAAGCAGAGAGAAGTACAGTCATTACAGCAAATCTGCTCATAATGGATTTTCTGACAGCGTTAAATAAAAGCAAGATTTCGATAAATGAAAGGTATGAAGTGGTTTTTTTTGTTGGTACATAACAGAACTTTTTAAAATTTAATTTAAATTATTGCACAACTTATTAATTTTATGAAATCGCAACTCTGTCGTGTGTTTGTAAATGTCTCCAGTGTTTAAATACTTGCGTAAAATAAATGTACGTGCTTATTTTAAGAACTGTACCATGACTTTCCAGTGTGAAAATGTTGTCATTTTTAGCTGTTATTTGGCATGAATAGTTCTAGCTTTTCCCCTATTACTGGAGCACTTTTGAGATCGTCTTTTGAAGAAAAGAATCGTGATCCATAACACTAACGGGATTAACTTATAATAATGCCAGTAGCGAATAAGGAAGAGTAGTTGTGCATTACAGCATCTTACTAAAAATTGTTGTACACACAGCTTGCAGGGACTTGTAATTTGTAGGAGTTGAGTCTTTGCATTCCGCTACTGGTCGCAAACAAGCAGTTTATTCAGAACCACCCCGACCACTCTTGATGGCCATATGCTGCCCCAGTGCTGAATAAAACAATAAAAGGTGGTTCATGTGCATTAGAATACTCGCTACGAGCTGGGAGCCAAGGTAGATGTCGGTACCAGCGAACACATGTTAGCAGAGTAGAAGTCCTGCTTTTTATGAAAGCACACAAAACTGTTACTGTATAGTGATGAGTACTTGTGTTGGAAACAACATATAAGTTAAAAAGTATAACTATGTGTAAGAATGGAACCAAAAATGGTTTTGTATGCATTACACACACACCAAATGTTGATACTTCGGTCAACATTTGGTGTGATTACTACATCATCACAAAGTGTTCATTTTTCATTCCAATAAATTCACTGTGAACTTACATTTGTTTGTATTCTGCAAATAATTAATTGTTATTTTAGTAGCAAAACACTTAAAATACGTTTTTTGTAAACATTTTTTCGTATTAATTTGTATTTTGTGTGGAAGAGTAAACAAAATGTGCAGCTAAGGGAAGTGAACCTCAACATATGTTATAGGTAGAATCTTTTACTGGAGTCGTGCCTTGGATATTCAGGTGTTTAAATCCTTTGGATTATAGGGATTTGACAAATCTTCGATTTAACAAAATATGGATGAGTCAACAATTTCATTTCTACATATAATGTAGTTGTGACAGGTAGGATTACAATGTTTTGGCTGTTGCAGCAGGGTACTAGCGACAAATGGACAGGCTTCATCATCCCCTTGTATATACCGTAAACAAGGCCACACCGTGACTGATGCAACCCACACTGGACCTTATACAGTCGTTAAAAAGATTTTGGTAAACTATATATTGTCTTGTCTCAAAATTTTTTAATTTAATGCCCACAGGATGAGAAAATTCTTACATTTAGTTGCAGACTTTATCATACAAAATTTGTGAGAAGTAAATGGTTGGAGCAAAAGGTGATGTACCTCAAACTAGTTTTTCATAAGTTCTATACTGTTCACGATGTCCGCCTACCTCTAACATAAAGAGGTTTGCAAACCTTTAAAAATCCTATCTTTCTTGCCCAGCTACTGAAAATTATGCTGCAAGATCTGGCTATGAGAAATATCCAAGAAGTTTTACACATATGTATGCAAGTATCAGTGTCTGTATTCTTGTCTGAAGTGTGTTTTTTCACAAGTAAAAAATGGGTAAAATGCATATCAGGATGATAATTGGGTGTAGTGTTCGAATGTAATTTTTCACCTCTCCGTTGTACAGGTAATGAAAACACAGGTAATAAAAATGGTCAGAGAAATAAATATTATTTGTAGGAGTGTGTGGGTTCCTGGGACTTCAAGGAAAAAGGTGGGAAAATTACTTTGCCAAACATCAAGTGGCAGGAATTTCCTAGTTCCCGAAATTTCCGGAACCTAATTATTTCTGATGCTGTAAAGAAAATGCACTCCCTTTCAACGCCCCTGACTGAGACACGGGGACTCTCATCATTAGTAATTTAATGCCGGCAGTGTACTGAGAGGAAACTGTCTAGCCTGCATTCCAATGCTACAAAGCCTAGGCAGATTAGGTGTTGAAAACCAGTCCGTAAGCCGCACACACTCTGGCCCACCCACCACAGGTAGAGTTGTGTTGCCCTTTTTTTCTTTTTCCCCCCTTCAGCTGTCAAAACCCATTCCCTTTAAGAAGAAAGAAAAAGAAGAGCTGTTAGATAAGCCACAGCCCCAGTGCTACGCCTAAGCTCGGTCGTCAGTTTGNTCAACGCCCCTGACTGAGACACGGGGACTCTCATCATTAGTAATTTAATGCCGGCAGTGTACTGAAAGGAAACTGTCTAGCCTGCATTCCAATGCTACAAAACCTAGGCAGATTAGGTGTTGAAAAGCGGTCCGTAAGCCGCACACACTCTGGCCCACCCACCACAGGTGGAGTTGTGTTGCCTTTTTTTTCTTTCTCCCCCTTCAGCTGTCAAAACCCATCCCCTTTAAGAAGAAAGAAAAAGAAGAGCTGTTAGATAAGCCACAGCCCCAGTGCTACGCCTAAGCTCGGTCGTCAGTTTGCACCAAGCTTCAGTCCGCCTAGCCCGTGCTCTCTTCAAGATTACAGGTCAGCCGTTGGAGCTAAGGTTGTGGGTGAGTCGGCAACGAGGTAACAGCACCTGGTCACAGCCTTTATCAAGGCGTGACAAAGTGCGGCCCCAAGTCCGTTTCAGGTACGGGCGAAAACCCAATGCTGTCATACTCACAGGAACACGCACATGCACACGCACTAACTAACAATATTCACAGCCGCAGAGCAGTGCCGCGGGCACACGCTCAATGGGAAAAGCAACGCAAACAAGCATGACAGAGAACAGAGGGTCTTACCAGCCCTCACATGAGTGCAGACGGGGCCAACCAGTCCCAGTTTGATGAGGGCGAGCTCACGGATGAGCTTGTGAACATTACCAGCGGTTCGACCGATGGTGGCGGAACCCGACGATCCAGTCTCTCCTCCACAAAATCAAAAACAAACACTGACGTGGGGCGGTGCACTCCTCCTCCGAGACGCCCTGACGAGGAGGTGTTTATCTCCCCCAGAAAAAACCAAGTTTCAAAAAAATATACTACAAATGACAACGGAATGACTTGCTCATTAAGAACAGGTTCGAAATCCTGGCAGAGAAGGTCGCAAAGGAAAGGGCAGAAAATCGCTCCTCCTTTCAAACACCACCACCACAAACAACATACAAATACAGGCCTGTGCCAATAGAAATCCCAGACAGCAGTTTACTCAATAAAGTGGCCCAGCTGTTCTGTCATAATGGAATAGGTTTCCAAAATACACTTCCTCGGAGGTGAGAATTGAAATTTACTTTGTACACTCGGCGACGAGAAGGCCCAGCGCCTGCTCGCAGACACCACCCACTACACACACGCCCACCCTGATGAGAAGCCTCAAAGGTTTGTTATCAAAAACCTGCCCGAAAGGGGAGTTGACGAGGACACACTCCATGATGATATTATCGGGTGTGAATTCAACATACTGGATCTCCGCAATTTCAAGCGTAAATCCCACCACCACGTACCTGAGAATCCTGACTATGTGCCGACAGGTACATGATCTGTAATAAGTCAGATCACAAAGCAAGACTTTCTAAGTATTAAGAGGCTCTTTTGGATCGCCATTCGCATAGAGCCTTGCAAGTCGCGACCAGAAAATGTGCCCAACTGCCGCAACTGCAGTCAGTGGGGGCACCCTTCCAAACGATGTAACATGCACCCAGTGTGCATAAACTGCGCGAGCCCGCATAAGCACACTGAGTGTAATGTTCAGCCCTTGCGGTGCGCTAACTACAAGGAGGAAGGACTTCACACTGCGGACAAAGCTTGTAGAGTACACAAGAACATAGTACAAGCTCGCAAAGAGAACACACAGGCCTGAGGTGCAGGAGCCGACCCAGCCACGGCCGGGGGCACGGGTCCTCTCGAGGTGCTCCGCAACGAGGACAGACGTCCGCCTCTCTTGGAGACTCCAAAAGAGCCACCCCAGCTGGGTGGAGGTCTAGGTGCCACATTACATGACATTCTGGAACTCACACAATTACTTCGCGACATGCACTTTGCAGAATTATTAACACACATGCGACCATATTATGGCCCCGTCAGGGCAGCACAAACACTTGCTGCTACAGGCACTAGCTACTCTCCCGCAGTAATGGCTAACTCTAAAACAGAATACACACTAAACCTATTAAACTGGAATGCCTGCGGGATCAAATCGCATATATATGAATTACAACTAATAATATATGGAATTGATATAGCTTTTATAACAGAAACAAGACTCAATAACCAGGACAAAATAAATTTTCCAGGATATAGTATATACAGATTAGACAGAAATCACAGAGGAGGAACAGTTATAATAATAATTAATAATGACATTCATCACCGTCCAGTAAATACAAAAAGTTTAAACCAGAGAAGCCACAGCAATAAAAATCAAATGTAACCATACCCACATCGAAATGGCGGCTGCATATTGTCCCCTCTTATCTAACTTAAATGAACAAGAATTGAATAATATTACTGCTATAGCAATGCAAATGGAAGGAAACTAAGTAGACGTGCAGATAATAATTATGTAATTTTAATTTTTCCATCATCTAAACTCACCCAAGACAATGGCAACAGACCAGATAAATTAGACATCATGCTCACCAATATCCCCAATTCTAACATAGAATCAGAAATTTTAAAGAATTAGACTCAGGCCACCTGCCAGTCATTACGAAATTAACTTCAAACACACACAGATCTAATAATAAACACATAATGAAGCAATCAGTAACAGACTGGGAAGGTTTCCAAAATGATTTAATAGAAAACTTTGAAACCCCGCCAGAAATAAATGATGAATTAGAACTTAATGTGCAGACAAAACTCTTTACAGACACAGTAATGGAAACAATAAAGCAAAACACTAAATACGTGGATAAAAGGCAATACACAAGAGTCAATTACCTAGAAGTAGCCCTAAAATGTGAAGCATTAAATAACTTTCAGAGAACACTGGCCCGTAATTAAAACAGACTACAACAGGCTTAAAAGACAGGTAAAAAGTAAACTTTAAGAACTAAAAATGAAAAACTGGAGCGGTGTCACAAAAAACGCAGCTCACAATCCAAAATAAATGTGGGGATTAACTAAAGCATCAACAGGGAAATGTAAAAACTGAACTACCCCAGAAATAGAAATACCCTAAGGTTATGTATACTGGAAGGGATAAAGCTAACACAATAGCCGACAGCCTAGAGAAACAATTTTCCCCTAGTAAAGATGTGCAAGATAGACAATTCACTCAATCAGTAAATAATGTCATAATAGAATACCTAAAACTAAAAGAAACATCAGAATATAACCCAATTACATTTATTAAAAATAATGAAAACATGCCGTAATAATTAATCTGGAGGACCAGATGGGATAAAATATGAAGCCCTAAAGAAATTACCAGTAAACACCCTAGAATATCTCTTAAAAATATATAATTCAATGTTCAAATTACGCATATTCCCACAGGCTTGGAAAAAAGCTAAAGTAATAACGTTGCCGAAACCTGGAAAAGATCCTGCTAAACCAGAAAACAGATGACCAATAAGCTTATTAAACAGTGTGAGTAAAATATTTGAAAAAGCCCTACTATACAGACTTCCAAATTATGCAGATTTAAATAAAATGATTCTAGATAACCAATATGGTTTCAGAGCCCAGAACAGTACCATACACCTGCTAATTAAAATAGTTGAAGGCATAACAGATGGATTTAATAATAAAGAACAATGATACACAATAATAACCTTAGACGCAGAGAAAGCCTCTGATAAAGTCTGGCTCCAAGGACTAATATATAAATTAATAAACTACAACTTTCCAGCAACTAATGTAAATTTACTAGCACACTATTTAAATAATAGACATTTTTACGTAACATTAGATGGAGCAGACTCTAGTACTAAAACCGCAACAGCAGGAGTACCGCAGGAGTCGGCACTTTGCCCTTGTCTGCACAGCCGACATCCCGATAACAGACGCATGCACTAATGCTAAAATTCAAGTGTACGTAGACGATACAGCAACACTACCACATTAAATTTACATTAATAGTCCTACAGAAACAACTAACCGTCGTTGAACAATGGTACACAAAATAGTGAATCAAAGCAAACCCAGGAAAATCAGAGACAATAATAATTACTAAAAAATTACCGAAACCTAACAAAGAATTAATACTATTCAATCGAAAAATCCTGTACGTTAACAAGGCTAAATAACTAGGTATAACGATAGATCACAAGTTAACTTGGCAACGACACACAGAAATTGCGAGATATGCAGCATTGGGAAAACTTAAACAATTATATCCAGTATTAAATGCAACTAACTTTCCACATACGAAAGAACTCTTAATATATAATCAAATAATATACCCCAACTATGTTATATGGATGTGAGGTATGGGGACACAATGCAGATTTCAGAATTAAAGACTTGCGAACCATACAACACAAGTACTTGAGAATAATAGCTAACCAAGAAAGATTCACTACTGTTTAAACTATCAATAAACTACTATCAATAAAATACGTTACAGAAATAATTGCAACCAAGAATAAGAATTTGTATGATAATTTGGCAAATCATGACGATCCTGATATCAAATTCCCTGGTAATTATGATCATGCAGGAGTAAGAAAATTCAGGAAACCTAAACTAAACTGAACACGACACGAGTGGGAAGGGGCCTGCAAAGAAGCACCTGAAAAAATGAAGATTCTCTTTGGAAATAGCCATGCAATTGCAAAACATGGAAGAACATTTACAGGTTTCAAGTGGCAGTGTGAGCTGGACAAGAAGAAAGGTTTAGATAGAGGCAAAACCTGTATAACTGACAAAAAGTGCTTTATTGATAATGTTGAGCAAAAGAAACTTGAAAAACTTAATACTGCTCCATTTTTCTCTATAATGTGTGATGATACGACAGCCAGAGCTGTTATTGAGCAAGTTACTGTATATATACGTTACTGGGTTGAAGGTAACACACGCAATTATTTAGTTGCCGTTNAGCTGTTATTGAGCAAGTTACTGTATATATACGTTACTGGGTTGAAGGTAACACACGCAATTATTTAGTTGCCGTTAAAACATGTTGAAAGACCATTATGTATCAGAAGAATACATACTGTGGTTTAGGAGTTGCAGAAATGAAGGATCGCTTAGTGGATTTTGCAAGTGATGGTGCAGCAGTGATGCGTGGTATGCACGGTGGAGTGCGGACACAATTTAAACAACTGAATCCCTGTATGGTACAATATAAGG
>NQII01005587.1:70037-89715 GCA_002778355.1 Clitarchus hookeri
AAAAAAAAAAAAAAAAAAGGAACTAGGTTGCCCACTGGAGTTGTAGAAATTCTTTTAATGACAATAGGTTTAAGTCACACCACAATGTTTTAGCTTTTCGTGCCACTGCAAGTTATTTAGTTAAAGTATTTTCCAAACGTATCACAATCACCACCTACTAATGTAAAAAAAAAAAGAGAATTTGTTACTTATTTAAAACCTTAAATAAATTTAATACAAGTTTATCTGTATACATTAAATCTTACCTTCACACTTTGTTATTGTTCTATTCTTCGGTAGGTTAAATAAAACATTTAATGAATTTTACCTGCATTGGTTGAATGAAGTTACAAGCAAAATGCAAGTATTCAAAATGGAACCAAATACTGGAACCGATATTTAAATTGTAGAATCGGTACCAGAATCTGAACCAATATTTTTGTTATTAGACCCATCCCTAATGATTACAATTAATAAAATGAAGACAGTACATCAAAAAATATGTCATTTAATTAATGACAAAAATGTTTACACATTTCTTAAGGTGGAGATTCACTACATTACTACGTACATTTTTAGTGTAGTTGATTAATGATAAAGTGCATGCATATTAAGTTGAAAAGCTTCATCTGTTACTTTATATAAAAAAATATTTTTACCTATTTTTTTTTACTGTAGATAATAAAATACACTCCCTTAAATAATTATTGAAAAACATTTAAATGAGATACTTAACAAGATGTACTATCACAATTTCTTAAACATCTGTCACATGATATTGTATGGTTATGTAGCTCTGAGTGTTATAAGAATACACAGCATTTATACACTAAAGAGCCACAAAAACTGGTATACCTGCCTAATATTGTGAGCACGCAGAAGTGCCGCAAGACGATGTGGCATGGACTTGACTAATGTCTGAGGGTATGCAGGAGGCATTTCACACATAAATTCTGCAGGGCAGTCCACAAATCAATAGGAGTGTGAGGCGGTGGAGATCTCTTCTGAACAGCACGTTGCAAGGCATCCCAGATATGCTCAATAATGTTCATGTCTGGTGATTTAGGTGGCCAATGGAAGTGTCTAAAGTTAGGAGAGTGTTCCTGGAGCCACTCGGTAGCAACTCTCGACNTCCGTCGGAATGCACAATGGACATGAATGGGTGCAGGTGATCGGACAGGATGCTTACGTATCTGTCACCTGTCAGAGTCGTATCTAGACGTATCAGGGGTCCCATTTCACGCCAACTGCACACGCCCCATACCATGACAGAGCCTCCACCAGCTTGAACAGTCCCCTGTTGACATGTAGGGTCCATGGATTCATGAGGATGTCTCCATACCCGTACACGTCCATCCGCCCAATACAATTGGAAATGAGACTCATCAGACCCGGCAACGTGTTTCCAGTCATCAACAGTCCAATGGCGGTGTTCGGCGTTGGCGGGCCCAGGCGAGGCGTAAAGCTTTGTGTCGTACAGTCAACAACGGTACACGAGTGGGCCTTCTGCTCCGAAAGCCCATATCAATGATGGTCCGTTGAATAGTTCACACGCTGGCACTTGTTGATGCCCCAGCATTGAAATCTGCGCTACTTTGAGAAAGGGTTGCACGTCTGTCACGTTTAATGATTCTCGTCAGTCGTCGGTTGTCTAGTTCGTTCATGATCTTTTTCCGGCCACAGCGATGTCAAAGATTTTATGTTTTACCGGATTCCCGATATTCACGGTACACTCGTGAAAATCTAAATTTTATCGCTACCTCGGAAATGCTACGTCCCATCTCTCGTGCGCCGACTGTAACACCACGTTCAAACTCACTGAAATCTTGATAACCTGCCATTGTAGCAGCAGTAACCGATCCAGCAACTTTGCCAGACGCTTGTTGTCTTATATAGGCGCTGCCGACCGCATCACGTTACTCTGATTGGTTCCATGCCTCTGTTATTTGCATACGCACGCCTATACCAGTTTTTTTTGGCTCTCCAGTATAGTTCTGAATAATGTGTCAGAAGTCGCATTTTCATTGAAGGGAACATTTCTTTTATATTGGAAGTATGCTCAGTGTATTTTCTATGATGCAAGACATTTGAATTTCAGTAACTATTAATAGGTTTGCTAAGCCAAGTTTACTTTTTAATACTGTGGCTTAATAATTACTATTTCATGAGCAGTTTAAATGCAGTGTTTACAATACTTTGCATAAGTAATGAGTCTAGGAGGGGAAGATCTGGGTGATGACCGGGTGTACACCTGGAAGCGCAAGGAAGCTGTACGTCAGAGGGGAACATCAACCTGCACAACAAGTAGAAACTGCAGTCTACATTACGACCTCCTGCGGTACAACCCACGAGCTATCTCTCCACTGCCTTCTGCCACACGCCACACCACCAAAGAGATCAGTCACAATCAACAAACCTACAGCCTCTGTGGTTCAACAACTAGTTATACTCCTGCACAAACCAGGACAGAACCTCCCACCACTCTTCCATGTGGTGCACAACGACCAAAACAGCCCGTCCTTCCCCCAGTTCAAACTCCATCAAGACGACGACAACTCAGGTTCCCTAAACATTTCTAAGGGGAAGTAGAAAGAGGAGGGGGGGGGGAAGAAGTCGCAGAAGCCGGCCAACACCACTAGCGCTCATTAGATGGGCTGTCGTACATACATGCTATATATATATATTTTTTTTTGTCTACGAGTACCACCCTGCGAGTAATTTTCTAAATGTAAATAGAAATCAGTAAGTGCAAGTGTTTGAACTAAGGGTGTCAAATTCGCTTTTTGAATTCCTCCATATCACAGATTCCTTTGCATTATGATAAATCTTCAGAATTGAGTGTCGGACTACCTCAATTCTTAACGCTCGTCAGTAAATGCAGTTGGTTTTAACCATATTTAGGGATGTTTTTCACAAGCTGCAAAATTGCACAGATTTTGCAAAATTTGCTTTAGTTACTTCAAATTATTAAATGGTTTGTATAAAAATTGGATTAACTGTCCATGGTTTACGTTGAAGCAAAAAATAACGTAGTTGGTTTGAGCAATCAATTGCAATTCTTGGTGCTGAATCAAATTTTAGAATTTTTGCACAGTTAATCGCTAGTTGGAACGACTTCCAATAGTATGGAATGAGATGTTTAAACAGCTTAAAATGGTGTTTGTTTAGGTTATCGGAAAAAGCACTGATGTTAAAGTGCAGCGTACAAGTATTACAATACAATATAAGGACAATATGTGTATCTTAAACATACAAATGGCAACAGCAACACACCCCACATATACATGAATGATGTTGGTACAGCGCAACTACAAGTTTCGCCAAACTCAAAGGCATCAGCGGAGAATACCATATTCAAAAAGGATGGGTATGTCATTGTCATTTCAAACAAACTGGCTTTTATGGTGGGAAATGTGAATAAATATCATCAAGTGATTTAGTGGAATCTTTTTTTTAGGTTCATAAAAACAAAAATTTATAAGAAAGTTTTAGCAATCTTGTTTGAGCAATTTGTTTCCCCAATTTTACCATCGCCAAATATTTTAGAAACGTTTATAATATCGGAATAGAGAAAAAATTTATATTTTTTTGACATCCCTACTTTGAACCTTTTACTGTGCTTGAAAATTTTAGCATAAATTAGTAAATTTCATGTTTACTGTCCCTCTAGCAGTTTTTTTTAAACCAGGTTCAATTATACAGTGATCATACAAATTTCTTACAATACTTTCACAATATTCAGAAAAGGTGTTAAAAAAAAAAAACTACGGTAGTGTAGGTAGGAACACAATAAAATACCACTTAGTTTTTGGTTATTTAATTAGTCTTTTTTAAACTGTCAATATTTCAAAAACTTTGTCCATTTTCACTTAACTGCAGAATGCTTAAGAGCAAGAAAAATGACTACACAAGACACAATTACATCATTCATACAATATCAATCATCATCGACATAGCAAAGTCTGGGTGCAGTTTAGATAGCTACAGAACTGCAATGTGTATTTTTGTGCCAAATAACAACTGTATATACATCATTAAAATATTGGATGGCAGACTATCATTTTAGTGCCAGAAATATCACTTCATGGGTCTAACAGCATAAACTTACATAAGCATAACCTCTAAAATTTTAAAACATTTTTCTGGCTGCTGCAAAATTAATGTGCAATTTATATACAATGATAAGTTAGATAAACAAATACCTGAAATACACCATTAGTATGTTGCAATTAGGGTTGCTCAAATATATGGTGCACCAAAACGAAAATTCTTAATTTATGTGAATAATCATTTACTGCACAAGGAACGGAAATTTTTTTGTAAATAATCCATCATGTTTATTTACACTATTATTTTTACCTAAAATAACTAGATACATAAAATGGAAATTTTAATGTAGACAAGAACCCGTGTAGTAAATACTCCACTTAAATTTTTCCAGTTTGGTTTTGCAACTATTTGGTCATAATGAACAACTTGCTAAAATTTTGTGAAATTTGTTAAACTTACGTTAAGACTGAGTTCTAATGAAATTATTTTTAATTTGTGTTTCAGTTTCACAAAAGTTTGTAACATATATTTTGTTTTTGTTTGCGAGAGAATAAAGTTGCGTACACACAACCCTAGTTGCAATTCCACTTAAACATGATAGCTAAAAATGCCGACCGACCAAATGTGATGATTGGTGATGATTCAGAGGACACTTTGTCTAAATAATGTCAATGAGATGATTGCTACTTCCTTGAAACAGCAGAATGACTTGGTGACCAACACGTGGTGCACACACACACCAGCAGGGCTCTGTCTGCAGCAATTTGCACATTCACTGTCTCAAAGTGTATTCGCGGTTACTTCACACTTTTTGAATCAAATCTTTGAAAAATCACCTCACGTATGATGTGGTTGTTTTCTACATATGCCATGCAATACAAGCATTTTATACTCGTGTTAACATAAAAATACCTCATTTATGAAATCAAATTATTGCATATGTTATTTATAAATTATATTATTTCATTTACAACTAATATGAATAAAAACAGGGAGAAGATAGGTGTGTTGGTAATGCCTAATGAGACGCAGTTCCTGTGTAAAATATTATTATTCCGCTGAGTGCGCACGAATGCAGTGCGCTGTGCCGTGGTGTAATTTTCTAGACTTGGTTAAGCTTTGTTTGCATGAGGCGGAGAAATATCCTGGAAGCAAACCTTCAGCAAGGCTTCAGAAAAGTTGGAAGTAACTGTGAAGGGACTTCATAGGGCTGACTCACTCCTCGCCTTATCATCATCTTTATTGCAAGCCACTCAACTGGAATGCAGTCTTTCTTTGGCAATTTTCCTGAACGTTATTTTAAGCAGTGTCCCTATATTTTAATGGCACGCGATGCAGATAGAAGTATAACAAGTGTCTAAAGACAACACTGAACTATGTGTACAAAAATTTATCAGCTAAAACCAATTCTGAAAACACCAGTCTAGCCATTTTCATGCCCGAAATAAAATAATCCTTGAAGTTGAAATGAGAATTCAGAACTTGTCTTTGGGTACTAAATGTTTTTTAGTTGCATTTTGTGTTGACACACCACCACAAATTATCAAACTGTTTTTGAATCGCATGTCTTCGACCAAACCTCTGCAACACTTCATGTGCCAGCCAGACAGAACCCTTAAGGTTTTCCCAACTCCCCAAGGATTTTATCTACTTTTTCACTTATAGGCTGTCTATGGTAAAGTGAGCACTTTTGAGGCCCTAGTTAATTGTTTACGTCAACCATTTTTTTTNTTCACTTATAGGCTGTCTATGGTAAAGTGAGCACTTTTGAGGCCCTAGTTAATTGTTTACGTCAACCATTTTTTTTATCCTTTAAGCACCTTTTTAAATAAATTTTGCCTAGTAAGTAATAAACCCAGAATTGCACAGAATTCGNTTTTTTTTATCCTTTAAGCACCTTTTTAAATAAATTTTGCCTAGTAAGTAATAAACCCAGAATTGCACAGAATTCGGAAGTTAACGTCTAAGGCTACAATAAAATATATTTATTGACTATTATTCCCAATGAGAAGGCTTTCGAATGTGAATAGCCTATAATTAGAAAGCAGGGCAGGTAGAGAGTTATTGAAATAACGTAACTATTTGTGAGTACATTACAATGTTTCTGCACACATACAGTACAGTCAACTCTTGTTTGTACGACCCTGGGAATAGCAAACCTCTCGACTTTATTTGGAGAACCATTGGAAAATCTAATTAATAAAAGGTGTTACAATAACGACACCTTCAAAATAACAACCTTTTTCCTAGGAATTATAAAAGGTTATAGAATTGAGGGTTGACTGTACTTCGAAACTCCAAAGGAACATCCTCAATATCAAATGTGGAAAAAGCTGATTTACCTGGCAACATTTCATACACTAAACTAATCCCTGTAATTCTCTCTTACCTGGGCAAACAAAAATGAAGTAATTTCTGGTAGTTGTGTTAATACTTGATAACTTGCCTGTAACTTCCTCTGAATACGCTTACAGATCTGCAAAATGTTAGGATCACAGACAACACTTGTTTTGTGTGTTCTGCTCCCGGTACAGGAGTTCATCTCTTACAGAGGTAATTCTGAAACTCCACAGGATCTTGGCTTGACCAGGTACAAGCAGGTGCACTCCTGTTTGTAAACACACAAGCTGTGGTTGCACACGTCGAACTATCCACTTATTTGGAGCTTGCACATTTTGTGTTTAAAGCAATGAATAATTCATGCCTAGACGCACGTTTGTCTGCCATTACCAGCTTTGAAGGATAGAACTTGGCCGAGCACTTAACAGTTTGTTTGAATGAAACTTTTACCAAATGTGTGAATTTAATTTCCCTGGAAGTCTGAGGATAAAAGCTTAACCTGTTGGAGAAACCTTCATATTTATAATACCTGCAGTTCCATGTGTAGATAGTGAGCCGTACACTATTACTTCCTAATGTCCTGGCCCCATTAAAGTCAACAAATCATCAAACTAAATAATTTTAAATACACAAAAGGGCCATTACTTTTAATCATCATTAGACTTTCTGCCCCCTTATTGCACTGGCCAAGACCTAGTTAGCTTATTCCAATCACGAAATGACAGACACTTGCCTGATGTGCGGCAGCTTGTGCAGTAGATACAAGAGCACAGCTGTGAAGAACGCTACTAACTCGAGCATAACTGCAGGTGGACAGTACAGTGCGAACAACCCACCACAGGACCTTGTTTCAAGATCTACCGTCCACAAGCCAATTATTTCCCAAAGAAGAAACATTATATCGTGTACTGACTAAGAGTTTTGGGTGAAAGGCATTTGGTTCTAAAGCTGACATGCAGAAGAAAAGATTTTGCCAGCAGCCATGCCACTTGAACTGCTTCCTCCACTAAAATCTAACAAGAACTATGGAAACATAATGACTGAACATTCAGAACACACCTTGTGTATTTGCACACATCGGCAAGATGCATACATGTCACTGTGAGGAAACGAGGTGGGTTCACACGATTCTAATTTTTGCAAAAAGCTTTTCCAACAAGTATTTTAAAACTCTGTTGCCAAGTTCTCCTACAGCTGTTTCAAGTCTCTGGTGTGCCTGTCAATCACACTCTATGTGATATGGATACTTTATTTGTATTGTGCCTTCCCAATTTGACTATATGTTTATTTCTCTCACTCTTTGGGTTCAACTAGCCACCAATTCATCCATGGGAAACATCAACTGAAAGGTAGTCGCCATCACAAGTTAACTCAAAGTTGTAAAAAGAAATTCAATGCTAGCCAGAAGGTAATTGTTAACCAGAGATGTAACAGAGGGTGGTAAGACCAGCCCTAACATGATCTGGCATACCGCTGCTTAACTCTGGCTGACACAATATGTAAAACTAAAGAAGACTACTTAGTGAAGCTATCACCTCTTCCCAGTGGCATAGCCAAAATGCTGAGGCCTCTGATATTCCGTAGCAGAATCAAATGAAATTTTTTAAATGTAAAATTGTTGGTTTCACTATAGGTACTAGAGGAAGATGGGCTCACATCTAGAGACATCTAGGGGATGTTGGCACAATACAAAAAGTAGCTAACTTCCCATGTTTACAGGCAACTTCTCATTCTAAGAGTGAAGGAACACCAGGTTACCTGCGCTTTGTGATACCGAATTGAAAAAAATTACAATAAAAAAAACCTATGGCGACTCTATGCATGCTTTATCTGTGTGAGCAGTTTCAAAAAACTGTCGACTGGGGTGACCTGCAATAAAAAGGAAAATGCTTTCTTCTAAAATTTTAACTATCCTATATTCCATAAACACGAATACACACAAACAGCAAAACAATTCAGGATACCAAGCACTATAATAAAAAATTAATTGGTAAATTAAATAATGTCACTAACTGTGTTTCTAATTAATATCCAAGAAAACAAAATGTGCAGAGTTAAATAACAATTAAATAATTTGTATATTTCAACAAAAGTAAAAAGACACACAACAAATACCAAAAAAATTCAACACACATCCAGCCAACCAATTGGAATGTTGTACAACCTCTTGGCCAACCACGCGACAGCTTCACGTTTACACAACTATTATGTAATTTTAACTTACGGTACGGACACAAATGAATGTAAAAAATAAGGTTCAAGTTTAAACTGTTAACAACATTTTTGTACGCCTTTCAATTTTAAGCCATATTACAAGATATTAACAACACTTGCACAGTTTAAAAATATATTATTTTATAAAATAATATGAACAAGAACAGAATTTGGTCTTGGCGCCATGACACCAATAATTTTTATTACACAGTGCAACAGGACAGAGATTTAATAACCAGAACTACATACTTCTTCAAACTGTGGCTAAATCTCTATATTTACATATAAAACCAGATATGCAAAAAGTGGAGGACCCCTACATTTCAGCAGAGTAAATTATATTGATCTCAAAAGTTACAAAAGTAACACTGTCTTCCAGAATCTATGAAGTGTGTTCAAATGAAACCCATGATTAGTTGACTACTGAGTTTAGAAACGTGGATGCTAAGTGTAGTTGTGTGTGCGTGCACGCACATGCAGTGTTTTTAAAGTTTCCACAGGCTTCATCACACCAGCAGCAGAATGTTGACGAAGTGGGATCACAGGCGAGGGATGCCACCGGAGATCGATCAGAGAATGTTAAAGATGACTTGCTGACTGGTCACGGATGTTGCACGACAGTCAAAGGAAACACCAGATTGGCTGCGTCCTGCCAGTACCTGCCTACAACCCAGATTTGTAACTGTGCGACTTTCAGCCTAAGGTGATGCAGATTGAGTGTTGTGACGAGGACCAAGGATGCAGTTGAGAACTGGTTCAAACAACAATATAGCCTATCCACAGTAACTGCACACTTTTTGAATCAAATATTTGAAAATTTGCCCCATGTATTATGTGATTATTGATTGTTTCCTAAATATCACAACCTTTAAACTTATTTTGAATAAATTGAACTTTTACTTGCATTTTATTTACAAATTACTGCATATTTGATTTACACTATGTGATCAAAAGTATCTGGACACCCTGCAAAACGCGTGTTTAACATATAGGGCGACACAGTGCTGCCACCCACCGCGTGGAACACGTGGTCAGCAAACAGCGCGAGACAGCAGAATCATCTGAGCAACTCACAGACTTTCAATGTGGACAGGTGGTTGGGCGCTACTAGCGTAAGAAGTCTGTGCACGAGATTTCCACCCTCCTGAATATCCCTAGGTCCACTGTTCCCGATGTTATAGTGAAGTGGAAATGTGAAGGGAAGTGTAAAACCCAAAAGCATGCAGGCCGACCCCATGTTGACCGCCAGAGACCACAGTGTCGAAGAGGGTCTTGCAGCATAACTGTTAATCACTCATTACCACCATCACACAGTAATTTCAACCCGCATCAGGATCTACTCCAAGGACCTGCCCATAAGCCACACACCACACAGGCAAATGCGAAATGCTGCCTCGCATGCTGTAAGGAGCATTGAAACTCGACAGCAGAACAGTGCAAAACCACTGTGTGGTATACAACGCGGCAATCCGACGGTAGGTTGTGGGCATGGCGAACAGCATCTACCAGCATGTATAGTGCTGACAGTGTGGTCATATTTCTCCTGGAGGGGGCTTGGCCTTCTTGTTCCTTTATGTGGCTCTATCAAGGCACAAGTTTACGTCGACATTTCAACCACTTTCATGTTGCCTACATCAAAGACCAGTTGGAGAATGACTATTGTGTCTCAACACAATCCGAGCACCTGCCCATACTGCAGGGTATGCGAGGGGGTGGTTTGACAACAACGCCCCACTAATTGACTGGTCTATGAAGAGTCATGATTTGAATCCAATAAAACATATCTGGGGTATTATGGTACGCTGAATTCGTGCTAGCCACACCGACCCACCGATACCTCCTCTCATTTTAGCGTCCATGAGGAAAGGGCTGCCATTCCCCAGGAAACCTTTCGCCACCTGACTGAAAGTATACCTGAGCGTGCAGGCTGTCATCAAAGCTAAGGGTGGTCCAACACTATATTGACTGCCAGTGTTCCCGATGGAGGGCAGGGAGCCACGGTGGTGTAATGGTTAGACTACTTGTCTCCCACCCAGGCACAACGGGTTCAATTCCCGGTGGGGTCAGTCCAGAATTTTCGCAAGTGGGAATCGTGCCGCACAATGCCGCCGGTCAGCAGGTTTTCTCAGGGATATCCCGTTTCCCTTGCTCTTTCATTCCGGTGCTTCTCCGTACTCACCTCACTTCATCCTCATCAGCTCTCAATGTTAAGAGCTGCCCAAATCTCTTCACTCGATGGAGGGCGGCTCAAACTTGTACTTCATTTTCAGGTGGATATCCAGATACTATTGATCATGTCGTGTATAATTATTATCAATAAAACCAAGAAAAATAAGTGTGTTGGTAAAGCCTCGTGAAAAGTAGTTTCCTTGCAAAATATAGTTAATGAATGCAATGCATTGTCCCTTTGGTGCAGACTTGGTTAAGCTTGGTTTGAATGANCCAAGAAAAATAAGTGTGTTGGTAAAGCCTCGTGAAAAGTACTTTCCTTGCAAAATATAGTTAATGAATGCAATGCATTGTCCCTTTGGTGCAGACTTGGTTAAGCTTGGTTTGAATGAGGCGGAGGAATACGTAGCCTGAAAGCAGAACTTTTAGCAGGGTTTCAGAAAAATTGGAAGGAACATGAATTGACTATAGATAACTTTTTCCTGACAGAATTCACCAGCAACCATGACAGTGGGAGTAGGATTTGGGTTGCACACAAAATATATAAACTTAGATCATGTTGCAGTTTTTAAATTTATGGTATCATTCCCGGACTTTTCCAGGTTTCTAAGGTATTCCAGACCTGCAGCATCCCTGCAAGTACTAGTGCTTGCACACGTGTCTCTTTAGATAATACTGCCTTTTTTACGTTTTGTCAATGTCACCCATCATATGGACAATAGTACAAAGGTACAAGCCAATGTTATTATTTATGTCAACACGTCGTGATAAAAACCAATGCTCAGAAAGAACTCTCAAAAGTGCTGAAATGACAGCAAACAAAATACAACGTGAGGCAACACTTAACATCTGAGCAACTGTCAACTCTGAAAGTATTGCGAAACAAAGTGAACCCCCAGATGGAGAAGTGACAGATGAAGGCTGGAGAAGCTAGACTTCCCCGAGAGAACCAGCCAGTTGAGATTAACATGTTTCCTGCACTCAGATCTGTCACTGGTGGAACTCACACCGGGATGGCGAGAAGACAACTGCTAGGATCTGTCATTGGTGGAACTCACACTGGCTGAATATATATTGAAAACATTTTCCACAGTTTTTTTTTTGCTGAAAAACAATTTTTGTAATTTAACATGCATACTCCACATTTGAATGGTGCGCTAGAAAATTTTTCCCAGACTCTTTAACAATTTTACAAAATTTATTGACTTTTCCCAGATTTCCCCCTGGCCAGGTTTTACCCATTTTCCAGAATAGTGGCTACCCTATGATTTTCTGAAATCCCTCCAGGCTAATGTTGGGATGGCAGGTCCTTAATAGAAGCCCTGGCTTATTCCTCCTCCATTTGCGAATGTGTAGTGTTCCCTACTAGCACTGCGTTGCTGTTCAGGGACAATAAGAGCCTAACAAATAAAAAATAGAAAAGTAACTCTCATGGCAACTTGCATTATTCCAACACTAAGAACAGTAAAATTTAGAATAAGGAAATACATGAAGTGTTTCAAATGTACTATTCATATATAAACTCCTTTAAAAACAATGAATACTTTTACAATAATAGCTACGTTACCAAGGCTACTCCTTCCAATCCCAACTCAGGTGCAGACCCATTATGATGTAAACCAGAATTGTTTGGGGGAGAAAACCAAAGTATAAATACAATTACTGATTCTATTAGATCAATATTTGGATCTTGAGACAACAGAGAAGCACAAACTAATTATACATTCACAATTTACACACACGACAAGACTGTCCCACAGTAAAATAATAACTGAAGTCTCTCACGTATTCCATCAATTCAACTAGCATAATTTCTTCTGAAAACATAAAACATTTATTTATCACTCACAAACTGCCAAAAAATACAAACCTACAAGAAAAAGTGTAGTTTATTCCAGAAGAATACTGCTGCAGTTATTTTTGTTAACCTTCACAGCTCTGACTCAAAGTAAGGTACAGTAGAGCACTCCTTAACCGGAATTCCCTCGAACGGAACTCCCCTTATCCGGAACTAATTTTCCAAAAATATTCAAACGTCGCAATGTTGTGCCATAACTTTCCCGCGCTCGCAAGAGGTCTTTGTTGCTCACACCAGAATGAAGAGAGCCGGCCCAAGTGGCACAGTTACAGCTATGCTGCATAATGACACAAGTGACAGTGACTAATGGCAATGTGCGACACATGCCGTTGGTTTTAGTGGTGTGACTTTCAGAATTTAGTGTTCTAACGTGTTAGTGTACATGCACCGTATTTTGGCGTGTATAGACCACACCAAAAGTTTTTGATGAAAAATTAGGGATAATTAATATTTCAAGTATAGGCCGCACTGAATTTTTGTATTCCCGTAAATATTGCCGGGCCTCGTCGTGCTAGTGCGGCAAAAGCAAACTATGGCAACGTCAAACTAATAAATTTANATTTACCGTTGAATGTTATCGTTGCCACGCCGCCTGGCCTCCGCCTGCTGAAAAGTGGCAACAGCGCAATATTCTGCGTAAATAAAACTTTTGTATTTATGTCAAAATGTCTGAACACTGCGTTTAAATTGCAGAACATGTGCGCCGTGCGTAGCCTGCCAGCTCTGCCGAGCAGACAATGGTATGGTGCATGTGTGCGTGCGGCGTCTCACACACACACACACACACACACAGCTACTGCTGGCTGACTCATTCAACCAGAGAGAGAGCGAGAGAAAGACAGCGTGACAAACAAAAAAGAGGAAGGAGGGAGAAAGAAAAGAAAGCTTGCTTGGTGCTGGGCAGCTGTGGTTTAGACAGAGAGGAAGGGCGTGGTGGTTGTGGAAAGGAAGGACGCCAAGCGAGAGGTGAAAGAAAAAAGAGAAAAGAAGCGCGCAAGCTAGATGGCAACTCGAGGTGATACAAAGCAGAACAGACGAGGACAGGCAGGCTAAAATATGCTGTGACCCATACGCGTTTAAACACAAGTGATGGGCTATTAATTTTTTTTTTAACTTCCTTAGAAACTAAGTTAAAATATTAGAGGGTATTGTTCATTTACAAATTTCTAAACATGGTTTAGGGGGGAAATTTTTTTATGCCAATATCTCGTAAATAAGCCGCACTCCACTTTTGTAATTTTTTTTGACAAAATGTGCGGCCTATAAACGCCGAAATACGGTACTTTGTGATCTTGGTCTATATATAATACGTCACCCCCACTCTTGTAAATGTATGTTGTGCCGACGTGCCATGTAGTAAGGGGAAGACTGTAAACAGAACGCCCTGCGAAGAGATAGAAGTTTGAAAATGAAGGTCATTAATGCAGCGCCGGGAGTTTTATGACTCACATTTCATAAACAGTATGTAGTGTTATTTTTTAATGGTTTTGTAACTTTAAGGATAAAACTAATAATTTACACTCATGGATTTCTTAAGTTAAAATTACGTGCCACATATACACGAGTTCAGACTAAAAATGTGTTATTTTTCGCACCATCCCACCCTCATTTCCCACAACCGGAATAGCCCTTCCCCCGACAATTCCGGTTGAGAGGTGCTCTACTGTACTGATAAAGTTCATTGCATAAACCAAACTAAATATTATTACAACAAAGTAGCAAGGATAGTGGTCGCCAATATATGGTTTCACATCTAAAATGAGAATTTTTTTTTGTCCTACATATTTACATCAAAATGTATTATGCAACAATTACAGTAGCAACTCTGAAGCAAATTTTGTTACTTCACACAGGACATGACAATACACTGATAATCTGGTTCAAGATAAAGGCATAGATCATATCACATACATATTGCAAACTACATAAAATCATTTCTACAAATCAACCATACTCAAATGCAAAAGCATATTGGCAATTCTGCTTTAACATTCAATATATGGAATTTAAAATCATTACATAAATATTGTACAGTGAGTATTAAAATGTTGATTTTCTAAATATCAAATAAAACCTTTCAAAGATGCATCCACGTAGTAAAGTAAGAGTAAAATTCATTAGTACATGTTCGTTAGCCTCAAATATGACAATAAACAATATTTCCCTGGTAACAAAAAGTTCTTGAAAACCACCCCTGCTGCTAACTACATATATCTTGGACACATTTACTGACATTTTCCCAGTATAGCGAGCAACGAGGTAGGAAAAGTAAATCTATGTTTTAACTTTGTATTGAATTGGCAATGTTTATACGAGTGGAAAATAATTTAATTAATTCTGGTTCTGTTTCTTTATGCATATAAAAGTGTGTATCACCATGTACCACATTTACACTCGTATTAATTACAGATGACAGAGGGATACAGAACAGGCAGGACAGTAAATCCTAAGCAGGGTTTCAAAAAAGCTTAACCTGGAACTGCCTGTATCAAGAAAGCAGCTGGTAATAATGAGTTACAGCAGTCTACACCTGTATTTCATGGCACAAATCCAGAACACAAATGAAAAAGTTTCACCTGACATTTCGCTACTGTCTTTTATAGAGAAGTAACATTCTTGTTTGACAAAGTAGTTTACAATTCAGCCATACCAATGTTGACTATTATAGACACACGTATTCCACAGAAAATCTCTCTCAAAATACTTCGCAATCCAATGACCGCACTTAAACTCCTAAATGTAATAATTTTGAAGTAACTGGATAGCATTTTCATTTTTTGAAACTAATATCGTAACAGCAGATTTAAGAACAACCTATAACTGCTTTTGAATCTCAATAAATTTACAAACCTGTCCACATTTCACGGGTCATCAATTACTGTAATAATATGACCAACTGTAAACTGAACAGTTAGCTAAACAGCATTTTCTGCGTTGTCTACGAGTACAATGAAATTTTGTAAAAACTGTACGCTTCGAGACAGAATCGAAAGAGAGACAGCCACTCCAAACCAAAGCAGGCACGTTCGTACAAACATAATTTACCAAGCAGAATAGTATTTGCATTAAGGTGCTAAGCTTGTACAAGATAGGGTCAAGTGGGAGGTATACCTTTCTTAGATTACATTGCACTTGAAACACAAATGGTTGTGACCTATGCTAACTATACCGCAGATAAAACTTACTGTAGCTCAAAACTGATATTCAAAACCAATTTAATTACATTAAATAGATGTTATACAGCCGAGCAGCTAAATTTGAATAGCAATCAGGTATCTTAAGTATTCGTTACTTGCAGACCAAATTCTGTTTCCATCCTCTCAAAACGATACTTGCAAATCTCTACAGTATAAAATGTTTGTTATATACAAAATAATTTGTAAGATCAAATGCTACTTCTATTATCTACATTTTCTCTTGTCACAATTAATAAATATTATTTTTGTAACATCTTGTGTGCAGTAAAAACTAATGATTACTCATTGTATGACTATGTACAATTCGATTCCATTCTTTCAATCTTTGGTATCCACTTTATAACTGCAGCAGCGAGTGGGACAGAGCAGCTATTTGCCTGCACAAACTCCTGCAAAATTACTTTACATATCACTCACAGAGGACCTCACAGTCTGTCCACACCCCAACTCTGCTTCAAGGTCACGCTAATGAACGTACTCAGATTATGAATATCTGGTCCTGGTGGACGAGAACAAAATCAGTAAACATATTGATAGGCGCTATGGCAGAGAGCGAGAGCTGGCTCGTTTGTGCCCACACCAGGTTAGGGCCAAACACGACGGACAGATTAGAGGAAGTCATCTTGTTCAGGTCGCAGCGGTCCATCACCTGCACGGAAAAAAAGAGATGTTACACATCTGAGTAACACTTACGTTAGGTAGTCTCAGCTATAACCACACTTACCTTTGACAGAAACTGGAAAATATACTTCAGAACTTGGTAGTTATCCTCGGGAAGTTTCTCGAGGATCAAAATTTTTACGTATCGTGGCCTCTCGTCCTTTGACACACCTGAAAGCAAACCAAATTACAATTGTACATGCACACAAAAATAAAGTGTGGAAAACTGATCCAATAGGGTAGTGCCAGTGGTCCTGTGTACTCACAATGATTAAGTAAGAAATTCTGTTGCCAAAAGTCACAGTAAACCAAGAATTTTGGAGTCCAACCAACAAAAGTGATTATTAATTGTTCCTTTAGTTGGTTAACTAAAATTATCTGTATAACCACACATTTGTTTTCATTATTGTTATTACTAAGGTAAATATATAAAATTAAACTTGAAATGTTGTCAATAACAAGTGTGTTGAATTCTCCCCCCCAGATCTTATATTTCCATTAATTTAAAGGTTTATACATAACTGTAATTTCTTAACTATGCAATAAACTCACTAGGGGTGGGGACTGCGTCGGTGCTGTTACCGATGGATCTGCCGATACCACGGCCATCAGTCTAAATCACATCAATGTGCTAATGTAAACGACCAATGGCACGAGTGTAAGAAATAATAAATTAATCCATTTATCACAATATTCCCAAAGGTAAAGTCAGGTAACAATATCTCATCATTAGAGATTATTATATGGGGAATAGCGATAAAACCAAAATAACACAGAAATGCATGTTATTACACCACATAACACCAAAATTTAAGTTAAGAGACAAAACAAAATAACAAAAGTATTATATTTTATTAGTATAATTGTAATTATTTCTTCTAACAAATTATACTTGAAATTTTTAGACATTATCTTACATAAATATTTAAACATTTATATCAGAAAATAGTAGAATACCTAAAATGTAAATATTATTTTATATTAAAGTGCTTACTCTTCAGTACAGTAAAACCTTTCAAAAAGTTTTCCTGCTTAGTAAGTTCACTTAATCACCCAAATGGCTGGGAAATGGGCATCGTCAAATTGACAGGATTTTATTAGAGGTGTTTTGGCACGTTTTGGATTCTCGATCACGGTGTGTCGAACACGAGAAGGTGAGTGTAGGTCTTGTTGGTACTCGTGATGGGCTGAAGCTAGGTACCAAGCTAAGCTCAGATGTCTGACCACCTTACCTGTGGCTGAAGGCTGACTCGGAGCTACTGGTTTCCTTGGTGGTGTGAGAGGCAATGGTGATATAGCATGTTGAATGTGCTAAATGAGGTTCTTGTGTCTGGTAGAGCTGGTGGTAGTTCCCCTCTGCCGAGCATCACCATATCTCGTCCAAGTGTAGACCTGGCTGGCACCCAGTTCCCTACTCTCCAGGCCTCGACTGCTTTATCTCGCACAGCCCTGTGGCGTGGCAGTGTGTGAAAGTAGAGAGAGGTAGAGGTAGGCACTGCCCGAGAGGAAGTGTGGGTAGTAAGGCGTTAAAACATGGAACTACTTCTCGTAGTTGGCTGCCAACTTAACTGTGAGTATTGCAGTCATTGCTTACGTTAAAATATATGCAGTTACAGACAGTGATTTTTTCATAGACTGATTTCAAGAGTGTTCATTTTATCGCAAACCACCACCAGTTTATATATTTGCACAGCAGTACATAGAGGATGTAAATAAATAGAAGGCTCGGTGGTAGGTAGATGGGTAGCATGTTATCATATTTTGTTAATCAACCCCTGTCCAGAAATGCATTGTTTGCATGCTCGGGTGTCTGCAATGTGGAGGACGTAGGAAGTACAGATCACAAAAGATAGGAAATAAGTAAACAAACATTTAATGTGTTCAAAATGGCTGCCACCAACTTCGATACATTTTCTGCACTGCCTGGTTATGTCATGTCGAACTCTTGGAAAGATTTCCAGCATATCTCAGATGATTCCAGTTGCTACTTGAATACGTGCCACAAGATCTTGTCTCCACTGGAGTCTCGTACATGAGGCCTATCATCTACCCCCAGCACAAGAACTCTAATGGTGTGAGTCCAGGTGAACGAGAGGGGAGGGGGAGCTACTGGCCCTCACGTCTCAGGTGGGCACATACCTCATTACGGAAGTGTACTGAAGCGCCATCATGCTGGAGCCACATCACCAGACAGATTTCCAAAGGCACCAACTAGGGTAAGACTTGTTGGAGAAATACTAAGTAATTGGCACCAGTAAATCGCACAGGTAAAAGATACTCAACAATTAGATAGTCACTGATAATGCCTGCCCACATGTTTACAGCAAAGCGATGTTGGTGGCTTCAGATACGCAGCCCGTGAGGCTTGTCTCTGGAGTTGAACATGCTGTCCCTGGTAAAGGTACTCTCATCAGTAGGGATGGGATGAATCCAGTTTTCCCTCTAGTCTGAATCCACCCTCGAATGCTTGTCTGAAATTACCGAATCCCAAACCCAAACATTTGATTCCATGATTTTCTATATGATATTTCCACATCACAAAACAAACACGAGGCTTTTGTTAGGTCATGCTTATTCAAAAGAAAATGTTCCCACACATCGTGATTTAGGTCGTGGGGTTACGCAGCCTGATCGTAATATATGAAATACAGCAGTACGTACCCAAACTTGGACAAGTCCACGTTCAGTTTATTTACACCAATGTTGAATCAATAAAATCAGAACAAACAAGACAGCACTCTCTCACACAACAATCTGTAATCCCCAAAAAAACCTTATCACTGTAGACTGAGAAAATGATGCAAGTCTTCAATATATAATTTTAAAAGTCTCTGAAGTCAAGCCCTAATTTAGTGTAATCCAGTTATTATTAAACGAAAACAAAAGGGACAAAATATAAAAGCAAGGTTTTCTAAACAATGTTCACCTTGGTGAACATGGGTTCCCTAGATTATGTATGGTAGCCAATATGTGAATACAGTGGAACCACTAAATGGTGAACCCAGATGGATTGACAGTCCGCATCCATGGAACATATTCTGTGATCACATTTTTTTATTTATCTGTATTTCAAGACCAAATGTATTTAAATTTTTTGTCAGTCCCTTGAGAATAGATGGATAGAGAATCCATTGTAATAAGCTTGACGCGTAACGCATATTGTAAGTAGAAGTGTCGCTGACACCCCCCCCCCGCCATTGTTATTCCCCCG
>NQII01005587.1:89734-97234 GCA_002778355.1 Clitarchus hookeri
GCGTGCGGCGAGGATACGCCGACCCAGAGGACAGATATGTAGTTCGCACATGTCAAAGTTGCCTCGGACCCCCATCCCACCCCAAGCAAAACCACGTGAAAAAATTAAGACACGCGCCAAGGAGGGTAGAGCTAACATATTGAGGAAGAAATACCAAGGAAAGCTGAGTTTCGCCGATACAACGCTAGTTACACCAGAAAAAGGCTGACAGAGCGTGGCAGTAGTGCCACGAGTCCCACCCTCCCTTAGCAAAACGCAGGAGAACTTTGAAAATCGCCGCGAAAATGCTGATGTAAGCTAAAGTTGCGCCAATACAACGCTAGTTACACAAGGGAGAAAGAGCTGACGTTTGGCCGTAGAGGCACACCCCTTCCCTCTCCACCAACAAGAGTCCTGACACGTGGAGGAAGTGGGTCATTGTTCGGCACCTTCCACCCCCCTTCCCACAACAAGGGGGACATGTGTGTGAATCTGGGAGGAGATAGAGAGAGAGCTTAAAAGACAATTTGCGGGACAAGGAGGGAGTCAGTTGAATCACATTAGTCGAGTGAGTCGTCCGTCGGGATGCCGGGGGTTGGACACCGGCAATCAGTGAGTTAGGGAGAGTCATATCACCACGCCGAGAGGAGAGTCAGGGATGTAGACAGTCGTCCAGTAACTCCGTGCGCCGAGAGGCGCTGGACCAGTCAGTTAGAATCAGTCAGAACAGTCGTATCACCCAATCGGGATGCGAAGCGCAAGACCGAACCAGAGAGTCGAGTGGTGCCTCACGAGAGGCACCACCCCAAGAGGAAGTAGACGGCGCCGGATGGCGACGGAGCAGCACGTCGGGACGCAGAGCGATACCGAAAACCCGAAAACGGAAGGGGAGAGAACACGGAACAGCCAGTCCGAGGGCCTGTAAAAGGGCCACCCAACTCACCAGACTTCAAACTACCGCTGGAACAACAACCCAACAACAAATACAGATAAGTACCAACGTCACCAATCAGGGACGTGTCCCCCAAGATGTCGGCAACAGTTAGCGAGTACGTTAATCTAGCCCTTAAGGTCCCCAACTCGCAAGGTACCACATCTCGGTGATATGTATTCATTATTATTCCAGACAATATAACCTAGTAAATTTGAAACACCGAGTGACTACATTATTATTCACCCTATTACATCTCGAAGGCACCTTATAGTCTGTGCCTGGTAAAAATAACTCGGACCCTATGACCCTGCCTGTACATCTTATCACAAGGAGGCGAGTATTGTCAAACGTTCAGTCAAAGATGTGCATTGACCCCCATTGGCCAATGTTTTTATGTTGGAAATGCAAGCATAATATGTTTACATTTCTTGGTTCCAAAGTGTATTTATTTTCACAATTAGAAAATATATATATAAGATGTTGCAAGAAAACAATGGCACTGATTGCTGATGAACACGAACTTCGGCTGGCTGTAGATTTTCCACTAGTATAAAATTATATTTTAGATTGGTGTAAAAATAAATTTATAAATGAAAATATATCACTGCTTGCATTTTGCAATCTAAAACGTAGTGTTTTTAGAGTGATGAGAAAGTTTTTAAGTATTACGTAGCATGGCAATAGTTGTTTTATTAACATTTTACTGTTTGCAAAATGGCCACTTTTTAAAAATTAAAGCGCCTACAAGCATAAGAAAACAACTCTACTGTTTACAAATGTATACGTATTCTACCACTTTTGATCTAGAATGAAATTTACCCTGTTTAATGGCCACAATTTGTCATTTTTGCTGTGCATTTACTATAAAGTATGGGGTGATTTTGTGGGAAAATAATGCTTTTGCTGTCTGTAAATATTGGTGAAAATGTTGTACGTTTCATACATCCTTTGTAAAATTTAGTTTATTGACACATTATGTCACTGTAATTCAGTAAAATGTTGATAATTTGAAATGTGTGTTAAGCCAAAATTTTTGACAAAAGAAAAACACACCTGTGGTCTGTGGTATTTCCCCCCAAGAAATAAGGTTGAATAAATGGCGCCAGTGGTATGTGGGTCAGACAGAACTTGAGTTGTTTATACATGATGTACTGATGTGGTTGCAGGCGGCAAGATAAGTGCTGGTGCATGCACGTGCCACAATACGTTTGTAATGAAGAACATAAATCAAATGGAACACACAAAAGTGAAACACTATCGGTGCGTCCGTGGGGGTGTTTCAAACCAGGACGCACGTTACGTGTCCAAGACCAAGATGTGTGGGAGCGATAAGGGCGGAAGAAGTACGCATATCACACATTACACCACCTCTACACTGAACTGGTGTACTGGCTTTCCTTCTTTGAGACTTCAGCAGTGACACTGTCATATTATGGTGTAATAATTTCAAAAAATTTATACAAAAAAGAAAATAGAAAACTGAAATTAAACTTTGGATGTGAAAACATTAATACATAGTTATATACACAGTTTGTACATCTGTCAAATACTTCCCTCCCTCCTTCCCCATGATCTACATTCCTGTCAGAGGGATATCTTTGTCCCAAAAGACATCTCACTCCTCCACAAAAAAGAAGAGGATAGCATGGCAACTACCTGAGCAGCCTTCAACAAAAGGTGGCACGAAGAGGAAAGTCATCCTGTGCCTTCTGGAGGTGAAAGAGGAGATGATGCTCATTGTGCAGAACTTGCCGTACTGAGATGTGGTTTACACCAATGGTGTATGCTACTGCTCGAGTGCTTGTAGAAAGTTGATCTTCAGAACACGAGTACCGCTTCTTCAAACTGTAGTGTACGGCATGTCTGCAGAAGTTCACAGGGGTGTTTCCAAGGATGTTAGCTGCCCGTTTAACGAAAAAGCCTCTCCAATCTTGAAAACAAGGAGTGGGCTGAGTGACGCCTGTTGGGGTAATGTTGTTTATAGAGACGGCAAGCCTTTTTGCATTCCTTCGGGCTTCCCAATATATGAGAAGCATCTCTGTGCACTCTGCCATTTTCCCGCCCCACTTCACAATAGCCACACAAATTAACTGTAAAGTATTGACGCGTGACGGGCTAGGGAGAGGGACGTCACATCAAGAGTGGGATGTTTTTGTTTCTACGCAGTCTCTACTGCCGAGATGTCTGCAAAATAACTTGTCGGCCTCGCACTGGTCCCTTATATAATGTAGGATGCATCTGGCACTTACTTGGAACAAAGACAGTGAGGGCGAGGTGATGCCTCCGGGCGTTGGACACACAGAGTCGGGCTAGCTTACCACTGGTGTCATTTCCTATCGGCAGTTGCTGGCCTTTGCTTGACGTCCTCAACTCCGGCTCAGCTGTCGCCTGCAGGCGACCGGGGTGCCGGCTGACTGGCTGGCATATGGTCAACTGGTGCTGGAGACTCATTGGTGTCCTCCGGGTCGAACGGGACCACTCCCAAGGGGAGAGAGTACCCCTGGTAGAGTAGTGTGACAGTGAGGTGAGCAGCTCTGGGAACCGTAACCGGGAGGTCAAATAGGTTGGCAGGGAGGGTAGTGGAGTGTGGCTCCACTAATTGTCGGGCAACTTGTGCTCTCTCCCGTGGGGACTTACAGCTGAGGGGTGGTGTAGGTTGATTACTCAGGAGGTGGCGAGATGCAAGGATAGAAGCTCTGTCCTCAGGGCATTCGTCCTGCTTCCTCGTTGGTGAGCAAACATCATGGACATAAAAGGTGCTACTGTTCATCCTGTGGAGTGCGGTAGGCAACAAACCCCTAGCTGAAATGTACTCCAGAAGTACCTGGATCAACCCTCGTCAGGTCTGGCATCCCCTCCGATGAGTTTATACGCTCTGGAGGGAATGGGTTAGCGGACTTAGTTGGCCTAGATGCTTCATTGCATGTCTTTCTAGTGGTTGGGGCTCTACCATCCATAGTGTGGACTTTATTGTGTGTATGACGTATGTGCAGTCCTGATTAGGGGCTTCACGTAATCTTACTCCACTGTTGCCAATTCGCGGTCCTTTGAGGATGATGCTTACCAGCTTCAGGTAAAGGCACTCGCTCAGTACGGAGCACGGAAACACAGAAGGTAGCTAGATTACGTGTTTACTCCCTTGAGAATAGAAACACGGTGACCCGTACTACTTCCTACCTCTATACGCACTAGGTGTTTAACGGACTTTCTACAAGAGCAAGACAGGTTGTAATGTGGCACACGCACAGTTACAGCCGGCTTTAAGTTGCCGACTCCTATAACTTTCCACTCGACTAGCTCAAGACGGAGTAACACGAGACTCTTTAAAATGGACGCCAATTAAATAAGAAATAGCGTCAAATTCCGGTTTTGTTTTGTTCCATACTTTTATTTATCAGTTCAAGTGACACAGTTCACATACGAAGTTCAGGTATGCAGAGTACGAACCGTTCACAGATAAATAGAAATGTGCAGAACAGAGCCACAGTCGTTTACGAATTATTTCAATTCTTAAAAACTTTCCCAAAGAAATAACCAATGCATCGACCTCCCACACCGGCGGAGAAATAATCTAGCAAAGTCTAGTTTGCCGGTGTGGACGCGACCTAGGCGAGCACAAGTTGACGACTGCTTCAGACGACTGACTTAGACCACTGACGGAGGGCGACAGGCACACGTGTACTTGTGCTGCCTATCACCCCTCTCACCCAAGATAAGGGCCTGGTGTGGCTGCCATACACGCTCTCCACGCGTTATCGAAACTGCGCCGTACAAAACAAACTGTCAACGCAGTCTGAAAGTTTCTAAATAATGCTGACGCTTACTGAAAACTACGATGTTCGAAACGAAACGGCAAACGTATGCCAGATAAACGTACTATCACTGTAAAACGAACCACCACGGCTTTAATCTTGAATCCGATAAAAATATTACGAAGCTTACCAAAACGAAAGAAAATGAAACACGTGTCCCGAAAATTAATAATACCGCGTCATTACAAGGTGAAGAGGCCTGCCGGCTTGAGGAGCATAGTTTGAAGAGCGAACGAATACTAACAATTAAGTAGCTGTGAAAACAACTGAACCCTGTGGCCTGTAGTCCTGAAGGGACCCGGTGCACCAGATGACGTGTACGTTTCACGCGTCGTAACTTGACGGCAAGTGTCAGGGGGTAGGCGATGACTCTTCAGCGTCAGCTGAAGAACTAGAAGAAGACTGGAAGGCCTTGGAAAGGAGGACTGTTACTGCGTGGTATAGAGCCTTAGCATGACTGGTGCCAAGGCAAGCTAAATGGACAACTAGCATTTCTGCCATGTGCACTGTTATATTCCCCTCGGCTGGAGGGTTCCTGCATGCCTCATTTGCTTTGGTAACTATCGGCCGCCACCCCTTCGGGTTTGGGCCAGTCTGCACCGCTGCTGCCATCTCTTGGCGGATTGGTGACAGAGAGGTTTGGTGTGATTGTGGGCAGTGTCTGCTGCTCACTTAAGGGCAAACTCTTGCATGGCCGCGGCTGCTTCTCGGCAGGTTTACAAGCGGCATGGGCAATGATGTGACTTCCTATCATTATGTGGGTGCTGGCCTTGGAGGCACCCAGTCGGGGTTCGACTCCCTCAGGTGCACTTGATGATGCGGAATCGACAATAATAATGTTTAGAAAGTGTCACGCGTAAATTTGCTCCCATCTCTGTGCCAGGCTGGCACTGATCTGGTCCTTGACTCGGCAAAGCGGGTGATTCTTGAGTAGCACCTTTTCTGCAATATTGATTTGTTTTATCCCCATTTTAGGGTTGGGGTACTGGCATTCAATATACCTTTCTTGGGCTTCTCTAGCTTGATGGGTACGATTTTGTGCTACCATACTAAAGGTTGTAATGATGCAATATTATTAATTATCAAGGTTCTAGCCGCGGTTCATTTTCTTTCGTTTAGTAGGGCTTTGTAAATATTATCGGGATTTGAAATTAAAGCCGTAGGAGTTAGCTTATCGTGGCAGTTACGTTTATCGGGCATCCAGTTGCAGTTTCTTAGTTTTTGTTACACATCAGCATTAGTGATGGAAGCTTTCCAAACTGCATCAACAGTTTTTGTTCTAGAAGGTTTGATTATATTTTACTATGACGCAGTTCAGATAGCATGGGAAAATCGTGTTTAGCACACGCTATACCCTTATTTGGTAACGGTTGATGGTACTCTGAGGAGAGGGGGGTGGATATGCACGCAGAGACTAAAACTCGTGCGTTTATCGCAGACGAGCAGTAGACTCTCAGTGCTAGAGCAGTAGACAACCGACGAGCAGTCGATTATCAGGATTCGCAGAGGCCGCCTTGGGTGTGGCGCATAACCCCCACACCGGCAAAATGGAACTTGCTCGTTTATTTCTCTACCGGTGTGGGAGGTCGTTGCCTCTATTTTCTTCTGGCAAGCATATTTCTCAGGACGTGCAACACTGAATAAACCACTGCGGCGCTCCTACTACTTTTTCCGTTGTCTGTAAAATCTGTTCGTACTCTGCATACAGGACGATTGTATGTGAAATGGTTCAATTGATTGATAAATTAAAGTATAGCACAAATAAACCGGAATTTGATTATTTTTGTTTGGCTCCTTTTTAAAGAGTTTCATGCTTCTACCCAACTGAGCTAACCGAGTTGTAATTTCCATTCGTCATACCATGACGTATAATATTACAAAAATGGCGGCCATAACGCGCCACTGGCATCATTACAAGGTCTTGAGCTGGAGCTGGGGCATAATGGCAGGTTCTGCCCCATTTATTGCAGGCCTTCTTCCAGGCCATGTCGTGAACTGGGTCTCATTATCCGTCAGGATTACTTGTGGGTACCCCCAGAGGGGAAAGATCTCTGTTTAAAAAAAAATGTTATTTTTCCTTGTCAAGGCAGTATTGGTATTGGCATCAGCAATATTGGAAAAGGCTCAAAAACCATATCGGCTCACCTTTATAGAGAATAAAACAAAATAAGAGTAAATAATTACTATCCTTAGAGGATTTAGTGGGTGTCCTGTAGACGCAGGCATGACTGTAGATATGGATAAAATTACGTAGCAGCATGGGGGAGGACCGGTTCTGGTGTGGTCTGTCCAGGAAGGAACCAGCATTCCCCACGCAAGGACCCTAAGACTCTCGGTAAGTGGCGTGACCAGCTTGTAGCCTGAGTCATGGTGACGTAATGTGTTTGTTCTCCTCAAGCGTCAGGAGACTCAGAGAAAGGTTCTCTCCCCCCTTGCCAAGGTGGCGCTAGAGGGCGACATTACCAGCCAGCACTAGGCACCAAACATTGTCAAGAGGGGGGAGCGCCCTTCAGTGGGAACTTGGTTCGAATCTCTATCGCAGGGATTATGCATGCACCTGGAAGTAGTTGAGTGGATATGCACACAGAAAGCAAAGCAGGTAAAGAAGGTGAAAAGCAAAAGAGAATGACTGGACCAAAAACAGGCAACTGGTAGATATGTTTTATTCCATCTGAAGGAGTTTACAAGACATATATCTCCGACCTGTGTCGCTAACGTCTGATGGAAGACGGACCAAGTTTGCCAAACTGTTTTCCGTAGGGTGGCAATGAGATG
>NQII01005587.1:102234-153387 GCA_002778355.1 Clitarchus hookeri
GAAGGCTTACCACCGGCCTAGGTTAGGCATTGTCACACGTAAATTACCTGCAGTGCAACCCGTAGGAATGGCCACAGAGCAAGGCCCTTTGCTAGCACACCTTTAGCGCCATGGCAGGAACAACTANGGTTAGGCCTTGTCACACGTAAATTACCTGCAGTGCAACCCGTAGGAATGGCCACAGAGCAAGGCCCTTTGCTAGCACACCTTTAGCGCCATGGCAGGAACAACTAGAACCTTACACACTCATTGTGAGTACAGTTGTTCTGATACCGATACCAAGTATCGGTATCTGCAGATACTTAACCTTTTTTTAATGTATCTGTATCGGGGTATGGTATTGAGCTGATACATTAGTATCGGTTATAGACAATGAAATCAGATTATTACTTTCTTTAGACAAAAAATTATATAGTGTGGTTGTTCGGTTTACAAAATTACTGTTATCAGCCCTGCCTTTTTTACGGATTCTTAAACCAACAAAAAGACCTGGATTTAAAGGTGAACATATCGAAAGTATCATGGATATTGAGCTGAAAATTGTATTTAGTATAGAGTATCGAAAACATGGTATCATCGTACCTCTACTAAGTATAAAAGATGTGGCTTTATTGATGTACTTATAACAAGACAATACTGTATCTGGTAACCATACTGGTAGATTCATACACAAAATAATTACTTATTTTCTTCCTCAGAAGTTCCTTCTAAAAGTTGTGGCAAGAAAATGACAAACCCGAAGTAGCAGGGATCAATACCCTAAGACCGATCTTCCATGAATATATTGTTCCACTTTTGTAAAACTTCACAATATATTTTGCATGTTGTTGGAGAAGAGAGATACGGAGTGCGATGGGAAGGTAAATACACAACCCTACAGTCGAGAGCTTCTCGAGACGAGTCGGTAAACTCACTCTGAAACTGTGTGATCTCGTCGTAGAGGTCAAAGGTTAGCAGCGGCTCCTCCAGCTCGCGGAGGAATGTCTTGAGCAGGACGGCAGCGAGGTGCACATCTCCCTGGAAGTCCACTTCCTGGCCGTTGTTGCACCTGTTGCGCACGTCCTTGACTAGAGTGATGCTGGTTGACCTCCGGAACAAGCCCTCGGTCTCCAGTGCTGCCACAGTCACAACATGTAACGCACACACTCTCTTAGAGACTGTAAAAATATAGCAAATATGGCAATAATTACTTCCAAAGAACTCAATATACACAATTACAATTACAATTGGTTTTCTTTTTTTTAATTACCGAATTTGAAAAACTTGTAGAGTATTTGATGTATACCTCCATACATAAAACTGTGCATTTGCTATAACATATTTTCACTGAAAATTGTAAATGCTGAACTTAGAAGATTTGCATAACACAACTTGAACTTTAGAAATATGCATGCTGCATGGCTGGCACGTACCAAAGCATCACAATACACCAATATGAAACCTTTCTCAGACAGTACTAAAGGTGACAAGAAGGCTTTAATTCATAGTGTAAATATGTACAAAGTCAATGCTACAGTCCTTAATTCAATAGTATAAATTTTTATTAGTGACAAAATGGTTACCACTGTGTTTGTTACTTGATCACAATAGTAAACTGGTAAAAATCAAATGGCAGGAGTAATTAGAAGAAAACTTACATCTAATTGAAAAAAAAAAATTAACTATTACTAACATGTAACAATTGTGTCAGTGTAAGAAATTACTAGTGATGGGTTGAGCGTCAAAAATTGAGTCGAGTCAAAAAATATCGACTCATCGCTAGAGTCTAGTTTTTTTATAGCAGACATTGAGCTCCTGAACATGCAAGTCGATTGACGCACCTAATAGTCACCTTTTGTGTCTTGCGAAGCCCTAATGTTGCTAAACTGCTAAGTTGTGCCGGAATGAAAACACTAACTCTTCTACATGCCTTTGGTTGACGTTTGTGATGTTTGGGTGTGATTAAATCCAGGCGGTGTTATATTTGTGACTTGAGCTATTTTGCTTCCCTGCGAAGCACTTCCTGTTTGCTGCCATGCTGGCCAACATCAGATAAGAGGGTGAATTGTCAACGTGGACAGGTAGTGTGGACAGGTAGTCCCAGCATGACACAAATGTGTACAACCATAGGATGCACAGTATTTAAGCCTTTGTCTCAGGGCACGTCACACCTTCACCAGAAATATGCGGTACGGCAAAGTTGTCATTACTTTTCTCCTCTAATTACAGTTTTAAAAATAAACAATTATTAGGTAACGAAAACTTTAAATGTGGACTGCTTGTCCACTCGCCCGACGGCATGCTGACGGACCAGCCTGAAAACTACCCTCCCAATACTCACCTGTAACTGTTATATTTTATTTCTATTAGCATCACGCTGTTCACAATACCATTTCTACCATAGTCATTCACTCGTCGGCGAGAGGTAAAAAATAGGGCTGTGAATCATTTACCAAAGCAAATAATTGTTCTTATTGGTAGAAACTAGTCCCAAACTTTTTTCTTGATAAAAACATTAGAAATTACACGTAACAATTACTTTTTTCGTTTAATGTAAAAATTATTGAAAAAGTATTTATTACAGGTAATGATATAATGTACTTCCAAATAATGGAACAAACTCAAAGTAATGAGTGACATTCGTACCGTCAGGTTGGCCGAGGAACTCCACGCATTGCCTCACTATAGGTGGTATCACCTCTCCCTTGTTGTGGTCTTTGATGAACTGAAGGGACACTCCAAACTGCTGGGTCTCCAGAGGGGCGTGAAACGTGGAGTTTGGGACCTCAGCTGGCGACGGGGCGATCACTCTGTTGTTCTTAAGCAACAGTCGACCATCATGCCTGATAAATTACAGCACACCGTGAGGTCAATAACAAAAAACAAAAACACACTATGCTTTATTCATTGATCACAGGGTGAATTTATATATCTAACATTCCTTTACAAGTGCCAATCCCATGTTTCATGAAATAATCTACCTATTTTTAATATAAACAACCAGTATTATTCATACCGGTCTTGTCAAATTACCTCCTCTAACCTATAGCCCAGTTCTGGTGGCCACCCAGCAGCACCCGGAGGACACCCCATGTATTAGCGTGCGTGAAAGGACGAGTGAGCAGTATAAGAGGTAGGCGGAGTAAACTCAGTCACCCAGGCCAAAAACTTTTAAAAGTGTTCATATTTTCAGTCATTTTGTTTAACGTAATGAATTTGTATTTCTGTTTGAACTGTTTTAAGCAAAAGATACAGCAATACTTTGATGCATGAAGGCCAAGGGAGAGGGACGCCACGTCAAAGAGTGGGGAAATTTTTAATTCTGCGTAAGGTTAGTTGTGCAGGGGACGGACTCTACTGTGGAGGCTTCGGTAGTATGACCCGTCGGCCTTGCACTGCTCCTTTATATAAAGTAGGGTGCATCGAGTGCCTGCTTGGTACAAGTGTGTGAGGGCGAGGGGAAGCCTCTGGGCGCCGGACATGCGGGTTTGGGCTAGCTTACTGGTGGTGTTGCTCCCTTGCGGGCGGCTGAACAGGCTGGCTCTGCCGTCGCCTACTGGTGACCGGGGTGCCGGCCAGCTGGTGCAGATGCCTAGTTGGTGTCCTCCGGGTCGAACGATACCACTCCTAAGGGGAGAGTGTATCCCTGGTGGAGTAGTTCGAAGGCGGGGTGAGCAGCAAATCTGGGAACCCTAACTGGGAGGCCAAATAGGTTGGCAGGAAAGGTAATGGAGTGAGGCTCCCCTAATTGCCAAGCGAATTCTGCTCTCTCCCGTGGGGACTTGCAGCTGAGAGCTGGTGAAGGTTGATTACTTAGAGGGTGGCGAGATGCAAGGATAGCAGCTGTCCACCGGGCGTTCCTCCTGCTCCCTCGTCGGTGAGCAAACATCATGAACAGGAAAGTTGCTAATGTTCATCCTGTAGAGTGCAGCAGGCAACAAGGCCCTAGCTAAAGTGTACTCCAGAAGTACCTGGGTCAACCTCGTCAGGCCTGGCACTCCCTAAGATGAGTTTATACGCTATGGACTTAGTTGGCCAAGATGCTTCATCAGGTCTTTTTCTAGTGGTTGGGGCTCTACCGTACTTGTGCACCCAGTACCTTTACGTACCTGGTCCACAGTATGGGTGGTCGTCGACTTTGTGTGTGACGTACGTGCAGTCGTGGTTAGAGACTGCCCGCAATCTTACTCTACTGTTGCCAATTCGCAGTCCCCAGCCACTCCCTTCTAGGATGACGCTTACCAGGTTCAGATAAAGGCACTTCTTCACTACAGAGCAAGGAAAGACAAAAGTTAGCTAGATTACGTGTTTTATTCCCTTGAGAATAGAAACACGGTGACCCGTACTACCTCTTACCTCTACACACACTAGGTGTTCAACGGACTTGGTACAAGGACAAGACAGGTGAAGGTGCCTGTCGGCTTGAGGAACTTGGCTTGAAGAGTGGATGAGAGCCGACAATTAAGTAGTTGTGAAAACAACTGGACCCTAACTGTGTCTGGTAGTCCTGAAGGGACCAGGGACATCATGTGTTTTGTACGTGTAGGGTATGGTGACTTTGACGGCAAGTGTCAGGGAGTAACGACAACTCTTCAGCTGCTGTGTTAGGTAAGGCGTCGTTGGCTGAAGAACTGGTAGGAGACTGGGAGGTCTGGGTGAGTCCTGAGGGGGACTGTGGCTGTGTAGTAGAGAGCCTTAGCTCGACTTGTGCTGAGGCGAGCTACGTGGACAAGTGGCGTTTCTGCCTGGTACACACCGCTATATTCCTCTTGGCTGGAGGGTTTCCGCGTGCTTCGTTCACGCTCGGTAATCTTCGGCCGCCTCCCCTTCAGGTTCAAGCCGGGCGGCGCTGCTGCTGCCTCTTAGCGAGGTGGTGGCGGGGAGGTTTGAGTGCGATTGTGGGCGGTTTCCGCCGCTCACTTAGGGGTAAACTCTTGCATACCAGCAGCTGCTTCTCAACGAGTTTACAAGTTGCGGGGCTAGATGGCAAGACTTCCTATCATTACGCGTGTGCTGGCCTTGGAGGCAGGCAGTCAGGGTTCAATTCCCCCGGGGCCTCGTGGTGATGACGTGGAGTCGAATAATAATAACAAACAGGAAGCATCACGCATAATTTTTTATTTTATCAGGATTTTTGTGTTGTTTGCAACTGTCAGAAGGACATGTCCTTCTGACATTTAAAGAACAACAAACATTTTACAATTAAAATAAAGTCTCAAAAAAGTTTTTTGTCAATGTTTATTCAAAACATTAATAAAAAAAATCACAAATTACGGTCCCAGATAAAAATTACCACAACTTGGTTGCTGGATGCTGAATTAAATATGCCTATATCAAAATGATGTACGTATTAATCTCCTACAAAATCGTTTGAAATAAAACTTCTAAAATAAACTTTTATAGCACAACTTAGCATGAAACCAGACCAGTGAGTGACTACAAATACAGTCTAAATGTGCACACCGCACAAGGACCATCAACTGTGCAAATGTGATCTTTGTGTAGTGACAGATTGTATTGATAGGTTGCGATCGCGGCATCTTGCCTATCTCACAATCACATTAGGTGTGACTAACGATCTTTGATTCTGTACATAATGTCAAGTGTATCAATCTGTATATCGTGGTGTGCAATTCGTCAGCCGTCAAATATATTGCATATTTTTAAGAAGTTTGTCACAATATTAATGGCATTTGCATACATTCCATTATCTTCGGCTTCCATGCGACTGCAAAGTTAACTAATGTAAGTTTTAATAGTTAATTAGTTTTGAAATTATGTAATACATTAAAAGTTACACACTTTTTTTAACAATTAGTTTTAATCATTAATAATTTTGTTGTTAATCCCAAGTAGGGCAGTTTAAAAGCAACAGTGATGAAGGATGGACATGTGTTCTTCAGGTTGTGTTATTTGATTGATCTTAATTTCTAGCCGCTGTGCAACTATTTCACAATCTTTTGTAGGCCCCACATGTTCCCTCACTTCATACAGTCTCATTTATTTAGTTTTTGGACTGAGACCTGGTGTTCCTGATCAGCCACTCACTCTAGATGTAAGGGACAGCCAAACTCAGGGTTTTTTCCTGTTTACATCCTGGTCAGAGGAGACTGGCAGCATCACTATTAATTTTTGAAGTAAGGGTAACGTGTGATGTTTTCTGGGACTTGGACATGGCGGTTGCTGGAATAAATCTAGTAAAAGGGATCAGTGTTTGTGTCCTTTATATAATAAAAGTGCAACTCCATCTTCTATGAGAGTGCATTGTGACTGGCAGCAATGTGTTTTGCGGGAATGTGATGGTAAGCAGTATCGTTTGTTTCCCGTAATCACCAGCCACACCGGCTGCACGATCTACGCCACTCTGAAATTTCATGCTCACACTTGTGTTAGTCAGAGGCTAGCTGGTGCCCCGGGTATTACTTACTGATCTTAGTAGCAAGGCCATGGTGAAGCCATCTGACCACCCCAAGCAGCAACAAGCGGCGCCCACACAAGTGTGGCAAAGAGATGCAAGGAGAAATGTGTGTGCAATGCTACGGATTTTGCAGTGCGCTGAGAAACAGATCACATGGTTGAAATGGTAATGGACAGGACTGGACACGGCGCCAGACCCGGATGTGCAGACGCATGCTGACTCACCGTGACTCTTGAAACACCTGTGGATGAAAAGCCTGTGCTCCAAACGCACAAGAAGGGGGCTATAATTGCACCCGCCTGCCTGACCACTGGGTCACGAAGGCAGAGAGGTGCAGCAATGTAAGAAGTGAAACCACCAGTGGCAGAGTTCATTGCTGTGGGGGAAGGAGAGGCAGGACTGATGAGCAGATACATGTGCGTGACCCACAGAAAGCACACCAACAGTACCGTGGGTGGTCAGGGCACCCATAACATGAGTTCTCTGGGGGGCATACGAGAACCTAATGCAGTTTGGGTAACAGTGCGAGATTGGTGGAGTATATGGCTGATATTTGACATGCCTTGGCTGAAATTTGCTGCACGTCAAGAGCATCGCTTCGGAGACGATCGAGCTAACAACCACTGTTGGTCGCAATTCTATGGGGAGGCGCAGCTCAATCAAGAGGGGGTGGAAGGATTCATCACATGCAAGGTAGAACTATTCCACAGTATCTGCACGACAACCCCCAGAGGACGACCTCCCGCCATCACTGAACTCATATGGGACGAGCTGCAGCCATTTCAGAGGCCATTCCATTAGGTCCCAATAGAGGAGTACGCCCAGCATGCCACACTGTGGGGATGGCTACAGTGGAATCAGACAAGACTATCGTGGGATGGAGCAGCCCGCGCAGCGAGTCACGCCTGCACCTACGATGTGACAATCAGCATGGACAGTGGAATGGGCCACGTGCTATTGAGGGGCCACCGGCGGCAGAGGCAAGGGGCGCGATCTGCCCCGAGCCAACATACCACTGGCATTGAGATGCCCAACACAAGGAGTGAAGTGCGAGCAGCCATGTTACGGGCAGTGAGGGGTGCCAAGGCAGTGACCACCCCCTGACCGAAATCGACGGGAAAGTGAGAATGGAGATGGCAAGACTAGTGGCCACCCAGATTTTCACAACAAGCCCCCGACTGTTACGAGTGCCAACTGATATCAACGGGCTACAGACTGCCGCCCTTATTGAAACCGGAGCTAGCCACGTATTCGTGACAACTTGTTGCGGCACAGCATATTGAACTGCAACTTGTGAGGTGACATGCTATGGGCAAGGGAAATGTTGCAAGATGAAGTGATAGAGTCTTCTGAGAGTAGGTACAACTTTAAGTTTGGCAGCATAGCAGCAAACTTAGAGAAGAGACAGCAACAAGAATCATCTTTTGAGTAAGAAGTAGACGTTAAAACACAAAGCAAGTTGCGGGAAGCCAATGTGTTTGGTATATAATTTGATCATTTGTGAAAAATAATGAAGTGTGTGTTCTGTACCATAATGCAAAAATACAGATACTTAAATGGGAGTTTGCATGCCAGCATCTATGGTAGCTGATGCAGTAAAAGGCAGTTTTTTTTTTCTTCACATTTTGGTTTAAAAAGTGCTCACTGTACCATGAACAGCCTAAGAGAAATAATTCAGTAGGTTTAGAAAAACACTGCAGTTGCAATGAGTCTAGTGAACAAGAAGTTACAAATGTAACTTATAAGACTACTTTTCTCGATGTGGATGCAAATAATTTTGATCAAGTTCTTAAAATCAGATGGTAGGTGGGTCAATGTCTCATTGGCAGTAATATCATTAAAAGTGGAACCAGAAACAAATATAACACTAGTGAGACATTTACAAATACACACGTGTCTTACCCGGGACTCAAATCCAGAACACCTCATACCAAAACAAGGCATGCAACCAACCGCATTACTGAGATAAAATTAGAAGAATCAACTTCAGTTGTAATCAGTCTATAGTTTTGGTAGACTGGGTTTATCAACCTCATCTATTTACAAGAATATCATTTTGAAAACCAGTGTGCGAGTAAATTATCTACCGTAGCACTAAATGTGTGCAGAATTTTGTGGGACTAGGTCGACTGGTTCCTGAGATACTGAATAAAAGCTTTATTTTCTCTTTTGGTGCTATTTTACATTATGGCCTAAAACCAGGCTCTGTATATGCATATCTGATGATTCTAACAGATACCGTCAGCGTACAAAGTTTGGCTGAGTTTATGTTGAATTATTTAATAGACACTTTGGGGCCACGAGGATGTAGTGGCTAGTCCACACGCCTCCCACCAACGCGAACCGAGTTCGATTCCTCGCCAGGGTTGCCCATGGATTTTCACATGTGGTAATAGTGCCGGATGATGCCGCTGGTCAACGAGTTTTCTCTGGGATCTCCAATTCCCCACCTCGCTTCACCCACATCAGCTCTCAAGACCTAGATCTAAAGAGCCGCCCAAATCTCTTCACTCACTCACACCACACACACTTAAAACATGCAGGTTTATGTGCAAAATTCAGAGGAAAGAGGTTGATTGGTTCCCGAGATATGACAAAAATGTATTTATTCATGTAATATTATCTTACAAAATGATGGAAAACAGAGGCTCTGTGAAATCACATTTGATTGTCGTAAAAGACACTGCAGCTTGCAAAGTTAAGTTGAAATTTTCAAAATAAGTGTCTAGCCCACTTAAAAAATGTCAGTTTACATAGCCTACTATTGTTTTCCGAGATATGACGAAACATAATTTATTTGTGCGTCACTATCTTTTAAAATGTTGGACAAAAGGGGGTTTGGGTACACACATTTGACGGTCATAATAAATACTGCTAGCACACAAAGTTAAGTTGAAATTTGTTACATGGTATCGCAGATATAGCACAGTAATCTCAAATGTTTATATGGACGCCATTTTGGAAATAAGTGTCTATCTTACTCAAATACGTCAGTTAACATTGCCTGCTAGTATTACTTGATTACCTAATTTGGTATCAATTAATTGATTTTTTCCAAAATACTATATAAAAACCTTATTTTTCATGAGGTACTATCTGAAAAAATGGTGTGCAAAAGATGCTATGTACTGGCACATTTGATACTCATAATATATTCTTTCAACATACCAAGTTTGGTCGAAATTGCTCAAATGGTATGGCAGATATAAAAAATTAACCTAAAATATTTATGGATGCCATTTTGACAATAAATGATTTATCCATTTAAATTGTGTGTATTAACGCAGAATACATTATTATTACTTATATGCCAAATTTGACAGGAATCAATAGGGTAGTTCTCGAGATACACCGTTAGATCTTTCATAATGGCTAACCAAACAGCCACAACATCAATCCAATTTATCATCTGTGGGACAACCTTGATCGTCGTGTTCACCCTCTTCTCCTCTGCTACGCAGCCTTCAACAGTTGTGGGACGCACTGCAGACAGCTTGGCTCCAGATACCCGTGGAGACCTATCAGGACCTGACTGAGTCACTGCCAGCTTGTCTAGCTGCTGTCTGTACTGCGAGGGGTGGTTACTCTGGATACTACCAGGTGGTCATAATGTGATTTGACTGTGTACGAGTGCTATACCCATGAAGGTAGGAATAACAGGAGATGGCATGCCATGACGTCATTGAAGCTACATTTTCTGCCATCGCCTTATTGTGACATCGAAAACATTGAAATTGTTGAGGCAGGTTTGTGTATTTAATGCAAGTAAAATGTGGAAGTTTCTAAACAAATAACAAGTAATGAAGCTAAACTTTCAGGCTAAATATCAACATGCCTGATAGAATAGTATCAATTTAATTGTGACAGGTTAAGTTTCCAATGTTGTGGACATCACAATGTGGTGGACAGGCTTCATCATTTTATCATGCACATTCACAGACAAGGCCACCCTTTGGCTATACTCTACCTTACACTTTTCTCCTTCCTCAAAGATTAAATTAATACAAAAGTGTACATAATAGTAAACTGTAAATAAATGAGTTAGAGATGAAAATGTCACCCAAGTACATTCACACTACAAACGCACATGTGCCCTCAAATATTGCCCACAAGAATCTTGAAATTTTTTCAGTTTTTCGTTTTCATTTTTCCTCATAAATTTATGAAAACTGTTGTAGAATAAGCATGAGCATGGTGAGACATATTTCCTTGGTTTTTGTGATGCACATTTTTATTTACGAAACATTACAATTAGGTGGGTCGAATACTAACAAGAATCTAAATTCTGCAAAAAGAAATAGCATCCTGGCAGCATATAGCATGAAATATTTTCAGCAAACCATAACTAAGCCACTCATTATTTGAGGAACATTCTTGTGATATAAGACATTTATTTATTATGTATTCCAAGTGCCTCCAAACAGCAAGACGACCCTGGTAGGGGAACACTATACATTCAGGAATGAGGAGACAATCAGCCAGGGCTTGCAATAAGGAACCATCCCAGCATTCGCCTGGAGTGACTTAGGAAAACCCTTGAGAAGCACAATCAGGATGTCCGGACTGGGAATCGAACCCACATCCTTCAGGACAAGAGTTCGCTGCCTTACCACTGTGCCACCATAATGCATCATTCCAAGAATATTTTCCACAGTGATACATTCAAGATATTTTTTTTGGCAGACACAACAAATACCTTGCACTACTAATCGCACACGGCCTGGTATTGGAAAACTTACTCTAGGACTGGTTGTGGTATGCTGAGCTGATCCAAGTCAAGGTGTTGCTTCAGTTCATGGAGGTAGTTTACATACATTATTTTTCGGCCAAACTTCGCACTGAAAACACCACACACACAATTTTATTCTTCACCAATTCTACCTCTGAAATAGTGAAAAATTATACACAAATATGTGACACTGTACACGACATATAGGAAAGCTGTACCAAAAATATAAGAGGTAGCGAGTATCGTATAATTGTAAGATGTATTTCAAAAGTCGTAGTGTACCGGCACCAGAAATATAAACAGTGAATACAAACTCCAACAACACAAACTATTTAGTAAAATTTACAGCAGGAAGGCAGTTACATATCTGCAAAGAAAACCGTAGTGCTTACAAACATCATGTGGCATAGGTGTCGTGTACAGCTCAAACATAACATTTAGGCAGTTGTCTGCAAAGAAAACATAGTGCTTACAAACATCATGTGGCATAGGTGTCGTGTACAGCTCTAACATAACATTTAGGCAGTTATCTGCAAAGAAAACCGTAGTGCTTACAAACATCATGTGGCATAGGTGTCGTGTACAGCTCTAACATAACATTTAGGCAGTTATCTGCAAAGAAAACCGTAGTGCTTACAAACATCATGTGGCATAGGTGTCGTGTACAGCTCTAACATAACATTTAGGCAGTTATCTGCAAAGAAAACCGTAGTGCTTACAAACATCATGTGGCATAGGTGTCGTGTACAGCTCTAACATAACATTTAGGCAGTTATCTGCAAAGAAAACCGTAGTGCTTACAAACATCATGTGGCATAGGTGTCGTGTACAGCTCTAACATAACATTTAGGCAGTTATCTGCAAAGAAAACCGTAGTGCTTACAAACATCATGTGGCATAGGTGTCGTGTACAGCTCTAACATAACATTTAGGCAGTTATCTGCAAAGAAAACCGTAGTGCTTACAAACATCATGTGGCATAGGTGTCGTGTACAGCTCTAACATAACATTTAGGCAGTTATCTGCAAAGAAAACCGTAGTGCTTACAAACATCATGTGGCATAGGTGTCGTGTACAGCTCTAACATAACATTTAGGCAGTTATCTGCAAAGAAAACCGTAGTGCTTACAAACATCATGTGGCATAGGTGTCGTGTACAGCTCTAACATAACATTTAGGCAGTTATCTGCAAAGAAAACCGTAGTGCTTACAAACATCATGTGGCATAGGTGTCGTGTACAGCTCTAACATAACATTTAGGCAGTTATCTGCAAAGAAAACCGTAGTGCTTACAAACATCATGTGGCATAGGTGTCGTGTACAGCTCTAACATAACATTTAGGCAGTTATCTGCAAAGAAAACCGTAGTGCTTACAAACATCATGTGGCATAGGTGTCGTGTACAGCTCAAACATAACATTTAGGCAGTTATCTGCAAAGAAAACCGTAGTGCTTACAAACATCATGTGGCATAGGTGTCGTGTACAGCTCAAACATAACATTTAGGCAGTTATCTGCAAAGAAAACCGTAGTGCTTACAAACATCATGTGGCATAGGTGTCGTGTACAGCTCAAACATAACATTTAGGCAGTTATCTGCAAAGAAAACCGTAGTGCTTACAAACATCATGTGGCATAGGTGTCGTGTACAGCTCAAACATAACATTTAGGCAGTTATCTGCAAAGAAAACCGTAGTGCTTACAAACATCATGTGGCATAGGTGTCGTGTACAGCTCAAACATAACATTTAGGCAGTTATCTGCAAAGAAAACCGTAGTGCTTACAAACATCATGTGGCATAGGTGTCGTGTACAGCTCAAACATAACATTTAGGCAGTTATCTGCAAAGAAAACCGTAGTGCTTACAAACATCATGTGGCATAGGTGTCGTGTACAGCTCAAACATAACATTTAGGCAGTTATCTGCAAAGAAAACCGTAGTGCTTACAAACATCATGTGGCATAGGTGTCGTGTACAGCTCAAAACATAACATTTAGGCAGTTATCTGCAAAGAAAACCGTAGTGTTTACAAACATCATGTGGCATAGGTGTCGTGTACAGCAAAAAACATAACATTTTTCTGTTATGGGAAATAATATTGCAGTTCTGTAGTAAATATTAGTTGTTTTGTTTAACATGCAATTCTGCACCACTCCTCCAACACAGGGCTGCATTACAACCTCTATAGAAACCGCCATATGAACAGGGCTAAAAATGAATTTATAAAAATTACATATCAACTCAGCCGAAACCTCAAATGAGGCAGGGATCTCATAGCATATTTCAGCACTACTATTAACTAACTTCAAAGAAATGATATGGTTTGTGATATTGGCAATTTGGAGTACTAGTAATGTGCTTCAAGAGAGAACTACGTTCAGCAATTAAAGACTGTAAATAGATAGACATNGGCAATTTGGAGTACTAGTAATGTGCTTCAAGAGAGAACTACGTTCAGCAATTAAAGACTGTAAATAGATAGACATGACACCTATTTAATACAAACCTCCAGAGACCTGAACATTGCAGTTGCAATAATTAAATTCCATATATCACTTCTTGGGGAAAGAAGAAAATTTTGAATTAATGAGAACTACATACATATTAGAGATTTTTATAAACGAGATTTTGCTGAAAAGACATTACACTGTNATTTTGAATTAATGAGAACTACATACATATTAGAGATTTTTATAAACGAGATTTTGCTGAAAAGACATTACACTGTCGACAGGAAACTTTTAGATACTCAAAACACTTAAAGGCTGATCACGGTAAACTCTGCACTTTTGAAAGCCCTGCTTAAGATCTACTTGTCTGCACATTATATATTCTTCCGCATTATGTAAAATAAACATTGCCATTGGTCTAATCACTTTACTCATTCATCGGTTAAGTGACACTGTAAAAATATTCCTGCAGTTAAGTAAATATTTCACAAATTTGCTTATTCTTACAATTATATGTATTAAAAAAAAGAAAGTAAAAGAAAATAAAGTTCAGTACTCAGAAATATTATCAAGATAGTGAGTCTTTTAATTCAATAATACAGCATGGAACTACTTTCCCCTCCGTCATTATCAAATTTACTGAGTGCATGTCAGTCAGTGGCATGTGCAGTGACATTTTTGAAATGATGATTACAAAAGTGCTGAGTTTACCATGAGCAGCCTATACAAACATGACGCGTGACGCGTACTGACATTTATTTAAACACGACTTCACCTTATGTTCACGTGTCATCACATTACCCCAGACGGGGTTTGAACCCTGAACGACTTGCTACCAGAGTAGACTCTGCACACCCCCAGATGCGGGCGCACCCACGGACACGTCAGCCAAGTTCATTTTGCCTTTATGTCAGAAGTCACGCCAATCCCTCATGTGTGATAGAAACCAGTCAAGTGGACCAGCTAAGTAACTAAGCTCCCACTGCCAACGCAACCCCGCATGACAAGAGATGCCTGCTTTTACCATGGACAGAGAGATGACAGCAAAGAGCGCAGCTCTGCCCACGGGAGGAGGAGCTCATCACCGCCACCCTTGCACCACAAGAGGAATATACGTCCGTGCACAGCCGCAGAATGGGAGTTAATTCTCCGCAGCTTGCTCCACCACCTCGTGTGCTGGAGCTCTCTGCAGACATTGATGTCCTCCAGGAGAACCACTGCTACCTACCAGACATCTTCAAGATCTTCACCAGCAACCCCCTAATAAGTCTCCACCCCTTGACCACCCACTACCCCTCTGGTAGTGACACCAGAATTCCTTCTGGACAACAGCATCGAGTTAGTTACGGTCAGTTAGTATCATAGCTACCTAGCTGCATCTGCTCTTGTCTAGTTTACACCCAGGTCCCCTTCACCCGATTTATCGTAGTCTACTTCCGTTACAGTACTGGTTAGTTAGGAGTTAGTACAGGCCACTGTGTCTATTTCTTAATGGGAATAAACACGTTTTATATCAAACCTCAGAGTACTGATTCTACGTTGACTGTGCCTTTTATCCCCCGTAGACGCCCTCCCAACAGGGAAAAGCAGGAGACCACGTCATTAAACCCATTTGCCGAACCTAGAATAGGACTGCGGGCTCCCATAACCGGGCGCACGTACGTGGCGAACACACCCATTAGACTGCCACCCATACTGTGCCCCTAGTGTACAGTACGGTAGAGCCACAGCCACTAGGAACTCAATCCACAAGGCAGCTAGTTCAACCAACCCAGCCAATTCACTCCATCCACTGCGCTGAACTGTTGCCGGTTGGAGTAATCGGGTGGCTCCGCCCCGGCTGGCTTTGCACTTAGCTAGGGATCCTTGTCACCTGCTCTTCCTTAGTTTGGCAGACTTTCGTTCGTACCTCTCTGCCATACACCCATAGGAGTGGTGCGAAGTGGCAAGCTAGGAAGGCAGCCACTGCCTTCGAATTCAACGTGAGCTGTAACCCAGCCCCAACTGCCCTCTGCAGCATAACCCCCCGGGAACGAGCTCAAGTCGCCCGACAACTGGCGAGGCCTCACCTCCTAGTCCCCCTACAATCCCTATCTCAGCCACCCTACAAGACTGCCAGTGAGCCACACCAAGTCGTCGTCGACTTCCGTCACGGATTCCACATCTCACTGGGTATAGCAAACCTGTGGTTCCAGCACCGCAGGACCAGCAGCTCTCCGCGGACAACTATCAGCACTGCCAGCCACATAAGCATGAGCAGTAAGACACAGCCGAAGCTGTGCTTTGTTTGTTAACGGGGTGCTCTTAGCCATTCGGCCTTTCCGCTCCCCGGCCTCCCAGTAGGCGGGGAAGAGGGATCATGCCCTCTCAACGCAGACATGACCAGCGCTCACCGAAATTGATCAAACCCGTAGCTCCGACCTTTCATCAGGTCGCACCGAGCGTAGCCCCGATCTGATTTACCAAATTGCACCGAGCATGTCCTACCACAAGGCCTGAGATCCTAGCACTCAGTTTACCAAGCATGTGGTCTGGCCGGAGCACTACCCACACCCCTGACGTGATCTCAGGACGGCCCGGAGCAGTGCCTGCTCACCGCCGGGCTCTTCAACAAGAGGGGGAATCTCTCCGAGCCTCCTCCAGTATGCGGAGTCAACTGCCAGCCACAGGTAACTGTGAAACACAACCGAAGTCGTGGTCTTATTTGTTAACGGGGCGCTCTTAGCCGCGAGGCCATACCGCACCCCGGCCTCCCAGTAGGCGGGGAAGAGGGATCACGCCCTCTCATCGCAGACATGACCAGCGCTTTCTGAATTGACCAAACCCGTTTGCCCCGACCTGTACACAGGCCGCACCAGGCAGAGCCCCGATCTGATATTGCAGATCGCACAGAGCATGTCCTACCACAAGGCCTGAGATTCTAGCACTCAGATTACCAAGCGTGTGGTATAGCCGGAGCACTACCCACGCCCCTGACGTGATCTCGGGCACGCCCCCGGAACAATCCTGTTCAACGTCCGGCTCTTTTAGCAAGAGGGGGAATCTCTCCGAGCCTTCTCCAGCATGCGGAGTCAACCACTGCCAGCACGAGTCCAACCTCGTCTGATCCAAATTCCAGGGAGTACCCCTGGATGGGCCAAGCGGATCATCCCGTGCTCCCTCTTAATTTCCATGGCACGTATGGGTTTTCCTGTGTCCGACTGCGTCGCCTAACCTCCATGCGGGAGTGTGCGGAGTCCCTCAGAACAGGTGGGTACCGCCATGACCGTCCGGTTTTACTCCCTTTGCTGTCTTCACCAGGAGCCGAGCTCACACGAAGCCGCACACCAGGCCGACTCGCAACATCAGACACGCGTCCTTTACCATCCTAGAATTTCTTCACAGGGAAATTCCTGTTTTGGGCCCCAGTGGCCTGAGTGCCAAGAGGTCCAACACCCCACCAAGTGGTCGGGCCTTGGTACTATCTATCGGCCCAAGCCATCACGGCAGATACCCCTAAACAGCCGCTAGAAAGCTGTTTCCCATAGGGCACGGGCGGCAGAGCCCAGTTCGTTTAAACGGGGGTGGCACGAGAGCCCTGGGTTGCCATGGATGTTGAGAGGCTATAAGAGACGCATCACCCATCCTTTCCGGAAACCGGTAAGTAGGTTGGTCTCGGCTACCATAGCCTAGTACTGCCACGCCACCTCGAATGACCAACCTACGCTCCCCCCACCGGGGTGACCGTACGATCCTCCCCCCAACTGCCAGCCACAGCACCACCTCCGCCCAAGGACTCTGCAAGAGTTCCGGCCTGCTCCAGCAGCAACAGCAGCCGAGTCAGGAGCTACCCCGAGCCACGCCCAATACAGGTAAACCAGTGGCTGTGTGCAAACCCGTAGTACGAAGGACAGTTAAGACCACAGCAGACTTTGTGCCGTGCCATCTAGCCACGCGCCCCAGCTTATATACCGGCCGGAGTCCGGCAAGCAGCCAATAAAGTCATCCCAGTCATATCGGCCCATGTCTCCGACACACACAAAATTTTGCCCGACCCCGAGAACCAGTTAATCTAGCCGAGAGTCAAACCGAAACCAGCCAGACTTCAGAGAGTCTGAAAACATCCAGTGGCGCTCAATTGTAACTAGCTGAGATGTCAGATACGGAAGCTAGCATAGCCAGCCAAGGAGACGCAACAAACACCATGTCTGAGGCCATTACCAAACAACCCGAAAGGTGTCATAATAGCCACTTTCCTTGGAATGGGGATAAATATTANAAACAACCCGAAAGGTGTCATAATAGCCACTTTCCTTGGAATGGGGATAAATATTATCCTATGCACACACTGCCAACACAGCTTCCATTACGTCTGTTTAGGATGGACAGACGAGCCCAGGTACACAGACGGACTAGAGTCCAGATGTAATAACTGCTGAACCCGCCAGACTGCATATTGCAGCTGGCTTANCACAGACTTACGCCGGGCAAGGAATGTTACAGTACAATGCATTGTCTGTGCGCAGACTTATCACATATGCATAGGCTGGCCAGATGAGAGAATCACGAGACCGGGCCTCGTATATAGTTGTCAGATATGCCAACGTGTGGAGGAATACCGACCCGAAAATCCTGGCATTCGCCATAGCATAATGACCACCCGGGGTAGTGACGGGCCTCAACTTCTGGAATTCGCAGGATGTTCACACAAAGCCCCAATAACATTTACCTTAGACTGTGAAAAGAGCCTGCGCGATAACGAGGTTCCAATTAAGCAATGGGTTGGGAGGACCCAGAAGCAATTAAGGGGAAAAGGCCTCAAATGGTGGACTAAATAGGGTGAGATTATCACTGAGTGGGGCAGCTGTGTTCACGCCTTACCACTCAGTTTTCAGGGGAAGAGGCAGTAGCCCACTGAACCACCAAATTCCACAACTGAAGCCAGGCCACCGAGGAAGAGGCCGAGATTTGTCAGGCGAAAAGTGCAGATGTACAAAAGAATTATCCCTGAAAGAAACAAGGAAAGCTGCGTGGGCAACATTACATGCATGCTACTTCCCAAATTGCGGAATTTACTACAAATTCCGAAACCGCAAACTGTTGTTGAGCTAGTGGAAAAGACGCGTGAAACAGAAAGAAATTACAAGGCACAAGCCCTGTTAGACAAGATGCACCAGTAAAAGCGAGGGGACCGATAAGCAGCCAGAGCGAAAGGGGAACCCTCCCCCTTCACCACCTAGCCAAGACACTCTCGTCAAGCAGGCAAACCGGCGGTGGGCAAGGGGCAAGGGAACAACAAGTGTGCCTGACCCCCCCACAGAGACGAACAGAGGTTAAAGGACCCAAGCAGGCGGGAAATGCCGCAGTCGGGGCTACGAAGCAGGCCACCCAAAGTCCCGCATATAGAGGTGGAAATCAATGGACATAGGAAGCACACCCTACTAGATTCCGCTGCTGCAGGGAACTTCATAAGAAGTGACTCGCTCACCCTTGACAACGAGCTTCACTTCACCCACAAAACCGGTTGGTGCACATGGCACAACACGACCACAGCATTAAGATCGACGGCCGGGCTACTCTGACAGTAAGGGTATATCGTCAAGACCACTCAACCAAATTCGTAGTCACGCTGAATATTACTGAGGCGGTAATATTAGTTCAGCCATGGCTACATCAACAACAGTGCATCATGGATTACGGCCAGCTGGATCTTTATTGGCCATAAAAACAGGGTGACTGTCAACTGGGAACACAGCCCGGATGCAACAATCCCTCTCCCTCCCCACCCCCCTCCCCCAATACGCCCAAAGAAATTAACCATCAACTCATGGAACCAGAATTCACACAACTTCATCAAATATTGGACGATCATGCTGAAACTTTTGGATAAGGGGGTTCGCTACGCCAGACACGTAGCATCCAACATGAGATTTGGCCCACCACCGATATGCCCGTCTACAACCGACCATACTGCGTGTCCGCCCAAAGGCGACACCTAGTTATGGAAAAGATGAAAGCTATGAAAGAACAGGAGATTGTGAAACTGCCTATCACCCTTCAATTCCCACGTTGTTTTGGTCCCTAAAAAAGATGGGCAACTCAGATTTTGTGTCAACTACAAAGACTTGATGTGACACACCCTATAGCACCACCGGCAATCAACCTTACGCACACTCTCTGTGATATAGGGGAGGCAAAAATCTTCAATACCATAGACATGCAATCGGGGTACTGGCAGATCTCAGTGCACCCAGACAGTCGAGAGTATATGGCTTTCACCACCCCAGAAGGCGAAACCTTACAATTCCGGGTAATGCCCTTTGGATTAAAGAATGTCCCAGCCACCTTCCAGAGACTAATGTCGGCAGAGGTCCTCAGCTTCAGTGGCCAATTTTGTTTTTCCTACCTTGACGACATAATTGAGTACTCCTAGTCCTGGGAAGAACACTGGGGACACCTCCAGAGGGTACTTGAAAGGCTAGAATTGCATGGCTTAACCTGCAAATAGTGTAAGAGCCATTTCGGGAAAACCACTATAAATTACCTGGGCCACGTAATCACCCCCGAAGGAAACTACACCACAGGCAACTTCAATATGGGCTATAGAGGCAGAAGAGCCTACTAATAAGAAACAACCAAATCTCTTCTTGGCCCTGTGCAACTGGTTGCGAGACTACATACCAGATATTTCCCGCCAAATGGCACCCCTCAAACTCGTACTAGAGAAGGAAACACGTTGGCGGTGAGGGGAAGAACACTGCAACGTATTTTGCACCCTAAAGAGAAGCTTCCAGCACCTGAAAAATCTCCACAGACCCCAAGGAGAGAGCCCCTTATGTTAAAAACAAATGCCTGCCGGAACAGGCTGGGGGCGGTCTTATATCAGGAGAACCCCGCTGGACGACCCCAGGTCATCGCATATGCCAGCACCCGTTGGAACGCTATGTACCAGAGATATCAAATTAATGAACAAGAGTGCCTCGCTGTGATCTGGGCAGTGAGGAAGTACCGATATCACCTAGAGAGGAAGCACTTCATACTCCGCACAGACAGCAAGACCCTCCAATGGCTGCGTGAGTCAAGAAACACCACGGCCAAGTTAGGAAGATGGAAAATGACTGAGGTGCAGCACTGCCCGGGTAAGTCAAATGATCTGCCGGATGCCTTATCACGCCAACCAGAGCTCAAAGTTTTGGGGGAGGGGGGAGGACGAAAGAAGATGAATAATGGGAGAGAATGAACCCTCGCGCCCCTACGAGAAATCCTGAGAAACACATCCGGCTCCTCCAGCTACAACTCAGCCGATATCAAATCAGCTACCACCAATAGAAAGACCCGGACACCCAACGTCTCCTCCAGAACCAACCCCAGCGATTTGAACTTCGAGACGTTGTCTGGTCTTGGAGTGGACAACCTGGGGCCCCGTGGAAGATCTGGATACCACGAAACCTGAGGGCGGACTTATGCCGCCAACCACCATGACCACCCTCAAACTGGTCATCCTTGTATTAAGGAGCCGCTTCGGGACATAGGACAACACTATGGGATAAGCCGGGATATGCGACAGTACGTCAACAACTGTGAGGCATGCTGTCATGGCAAAACCTACACCATTCCCCCAAACTGCCGGAAAACCGCATCGCCCTCATATCGCCTGGACCCACTTGGCAACCGATTTAATGGGGCTGTATCCCAGAAGTACGAAAGGAAACCGATACCTACTGGTAGTCACAGACCAGTTTTAACGCTGGGTGGAAGCATTTCCCCTACCCAGCCAGGAAAGACAAAACACTATCAGAAAATTTGAAACTGAAATTTTCCCCTGCTGGGGGTACTCACAAACCATACTGACCGATAATGGTACTCAATTTACTAGCCACAAGTGGCAAACGGCCTCCAATGCATGAGGAGTAGAGACGTGGACTACCTCCCTACCACCCCTAGGCTAACCCCACTGCGTGGAGGAACCAGGAGCGGAAGAAGAGCCTCCGCCTCAGTGTGGGCGAAGATCACCGTCACTGGGATAAGCATCTGCCTAATATTCTCTTCACTCTCAGGAGAAGAAACAATGAGACAGTAAATACCAGCCCCAGCCAGCTCCTCCTGGCAAGAAATCTCCACCGCCCAAGTGACTAGCAGTGGGAACAGGCTCCCACAGAGATGCCGGAACAGGAGGACTCCAGGTTGGCAGCCCTGGCCTGGACCAGGGGGCGGCGCGCCGCCCAAGACCATTACATAGCCCACAAGTAGCCGCAACCTAGCACCGAGGTGAGAAGCTCCCAAATGGGCGAGGCTGTGCTTCCTAGCAACCACCCACTTGGTAAGGACAAAGGTAAATTCAGCACGGGCGCCTCTGATAAATTGTGGGAAGGGCCCTACACGATTGTGGGACACCAAGACATTGTGTACTGCGCGGAGGAGACAAATCTGCAAAGTAACCAGAGGGCAGATTCGCCCTTGTCCCGTAGGAACCCAAGACCGCGAGGCCAAAGCGCCGGAATTACAGAGAGAAGAAGAGGAAGGAAGGATGATCCCCAACCACGGATGCCCACCGAGATCGAACCACCTACCTTCAGAGAGCCAGAACTCCGATTGGACACCGACCAGAGGATTGTCCAACCCACTCTGACCAGGATTGAACGACTAGCACCTCGAGGAGCAATGTCCATCTGGACATTACCCTCAACTCCAACAGATTTTGTCCGCAATATGATCACCAGACGCAGCCATATGACCCCCACCGGGTCTGAACTGTCGTGGCAGAGCTTCTTAGACAGGGAGCCGCCGGCAACCCCAGATATCCAACCCCATCCAGGATAAGGATGAGACCAGCAGGGGGGCTCGAAGAGCCCTTGCCTCAGATGGCAACCCAGACCAAGTCCACCCAAGAAGGCGTGGTCACCCACCGAGACACGACACCAGACGGCGCAAAGACCACTGCAGCATCACCTTCCGTACAGGAGGATTAGCCCAGCAGACCCGAGTGGGCAGGGGGAGTAGTGATGGCTACCCCACCGTTGCCTCTCCAGGAGGAGAGGAGGCATGATCGTCCCCCGGTACCTGGTGGCCCCTACTTGGCCACTGCCGGGGACGCAAACCCAGAGATCAGCAGGTAGTCTAAATCATTTCATTAAAGCTGCATCAAGTTCGCTACTTTTACTTCAGTAAAGTGTTTTACAACACTCCATTCACACTTTTGATTCACTATTCATGTAAAACTTGCATAGTTCATCTATTTGCTTTTTGTTGTCATAGACTGTAGACACTCCTACACCATAAAATTCACAAACAGACTTCACAGAAATTCCTGCGTCCAGTTTTTTTAACATTTCCACTTTCTCTTGAATCAAAAGCATTTTCCTTTGCCATTTAGCTGTATCGCTAGAAGCCGATATCTTTCGTTTACTCAAAATTATCTGTCAAACTATTAAAAATGTACAACATAAACATGGATACGTTTACTTTATGCCGACTCAAAACAACTAGTCACTAGTACGTGACGCGAACGACTGGCTATTTATGGAGTTGTGCTGGCTTGCCTTGCTTGTTTGCAACTAGTGGGCATGTGCAGTCTGGCATGAGCAACGAAAGACCTCTCGCGAGCGCGGGAAAGTTATGGCACAACTTTGAAACGCTTGAATTTTTTTGGAAAATTAGTTCCAGATATGGAGAGTTCCGTTTGAGGGAATTCCGGTTGAGAGGTGCTCTACTGTATTCGCTAAGGCACGTGGCAAGTTCGAACTGGCGGCAGTTTTAATCAAAACTTCGGTAATACTAAAAAATTACTAAAACTTTGTAATGGCTCTCGACCGTGTGACGTAAAACTAGATAGAATACTGCACAACAAATAAATTTACCAGTTACAACTATTGTTAAGTATGTAATATGTTCAAATGTAAACACATTTAGGTTAGAAAAATGTCTAATGTGCTGGCTTAATAATTTCACAGTAACTGAGTTTTACATCATATTAATGAAATCTTATACATAGCCAATTTAAATTGTTTGTGTGTTTCACAAACAAGAGAAGAACCAAAAATGGAATGCTAAGCAGAGAATTCAAGAAGAACACCAACAGTTACATGTTTTATAGACAGGTGCAGATCAGCAAATTAAATGCTAACCAAGCAAATTAAAGAAAAACACTGACCATAAGTTATGAAAACACTCAATTACAAAATTTTATTTTCAGTTATGTGCTGGAACACAGAAGACTGGAGAGCTAAGTTTTACGATGCTGCTACAGCGCTCCTGCGGTCACCATAACTCCAGCGAACTTGCTGTCACCGTACCTCCGTGCCAGTCGCTCTCCAGCTACATCTCCAACATTCTCACTGCCACCTTAGCTACGGCAGTTTCAAGCTACAGTGTCGTGCTGTTGGTCAGCCATCTGGTTGTCTTGCAGCATCACCTGCTGCTACCCACCATGCTATGCATGCACCCCGCTACTCGAGTCAGAGTATTTAGCGCCTTTCCTGGGGTCACCCTCGCCCTTTGCCGTGCTCCCTATACTGTTGGCAATCTAGGTCTGGCCTTCAGGCCCAGGTCAGGTTACAGACTGAGTACGATTGTTGTTGGGTAACCCAATAAACGACCATACTTAATCACAGCCTCTTCTTTTGTAAACGGCTCACTATCTTTCAACTAGCTTGGTTTTCTCTTTCATCATATTTAGTCCACATAACAGCAGCTATACTTCCAAGTCCTGGCATGACAGTACACACGCTATACTATGCCCTTCAGGCTGGAAAATAGGGCAGCATTTCTTCTTGTACTGGGGACTGGGGTAAGGCAGTAACTCCACCCCGCCTTGCTGGTCACCACCAGGAAGGTGTGTGTGAACCTTCGCTGGCGTTAATCCTGCCCTCCTGCGTTATTCTCGTTAGACGGTGATGATGGACTTTATGGATGCAACTCGTGAACCATCCCATGGGGACTTGGCGTGATTGCGATCATCCTGCCCTATCTGACAACCTGGGAAGGTGAAGACGCTACGGGCACTGCACCATGAGAGAGGTCACGGTACTCTGGGAGGAAGCCCACAATCCAGTCTTCCCTTCTCAGCATCGCCCATGCTGTACCAAGACTTGCCTGCACCTAATTTAGCACCTGCTTCAACCCAACGCTCTTTCAGTCTCACTTGTACACCACGGCCCCCAGGCTGGGTGGCAGAAGGCAGACATGGGCTATTTCTCTGGCCAGGAAGGCTGCAGGACTGGAAACTAGGCGTAGCAGAGTATCGACGCTACTATGGGAGGAAGCAGCACGAGCAGCTATCAAAGCACCCTGCAAAGAAAGCCCCTGCTTCCCTGCTCTCAAGGGAAGAAACAGTATGATGCCCCAAACTCACAGACCCTAGCCATGAGTGGCATCAATGAGATATATATGGTGGAGCAGCGGAAGAAGACACAGCTACGAATCACTAATGCAAAGAAGTGTGTGTTTAGTGGTCCTAAGGCTGGAAAATTCCCTAAATTCTACAAACAAAACTGTAAAATTTTTCATGTGAATTACAAAAAAATGCTTGTGTGGTATTACACCTTGAAGTGGTGCAAACAAATGTGTGGAATAACAACGTGTTTAATGAACAATCCATTAAAGGAATTACATGCTAATTGTGGATGAGTTACACAATACAATTTGAGATGGGAAGACTTTTGTCTATATCACAGAAAATCTCTCAATCCAAAGAAGCCAAAAGAATATAATGAGAAGATACAGCAGTTTCAGGGCTTTACTAATCTGCAAAGAAAAAATAATGATTAGATATTTTTCACAAATTGGTAAAGAATACCAAACCCAGGTTCTTTTGACATGTTGCAAATTATTACAATGGGTCTAAAATTATAATAAAATGTCACTTTTAGTGAGTAACTTTGGCAAGTGTTAACATCAGGTCTGAGAGAAATGAGCTGGAAGTGTAATTGGAGTTGTCTGTCTGCACATGCATCTCTGAGCATTTACAAAATGTGCCATTTCCGTATGTCCCATTCTATGCCACTTTGTAAAAATTCCGGCTGCTTTTCTTACATTGTGCAGTTTTCAATAGCTCTAGTTACACTTTGTTACTCTACACTTACGACTAGTGAAAACCAAAGCTACTATACTTTGACGTGTGTACTAACCCTGTATTTCATATTGTTCATAATGGTACATTACAAATTATCGCCATAGTGAATGTAGTAAAAAGGACAAAATACATAATAAGATGTACCAATGTAATTTTTTGTAACAGCACCAATTTTTCTTTTAAGACAGACTTTTGACCTGTTTTCAGCTGCATTAATTGAATGTGTGTCAGACTTCAGACTATATAATCAGACTTAAAGCACATTTACATGTAAAGCAGTCATTTCTCTGTTCTGTGGTTGCTAGATGCAGTTTCTCTTTGTATGTGGAGAAGGGAATCTGCACATTGGCAAGGTCGCTTGGTTCCATCGTACTGGTACACGGATTGTTCGGAGCGACAGCAAAGGAGGCTCCGATAATTACAACTACGTTAGCACATGTACCTTTAACCAACCCTTATGTCGAGTGTGTATAAAGCCCGTCAAGTACCAAGTAATGGGCCTGTGATAGTAAGTTGACATTTGAATAATAAATCAACTTATTTTCATGCAAGACACCAGTGAAAATGTGCTGCTAATGGTTGCTCGGCGTGCAGTGTTCAGGTTTTTTCTGGCAACAAAGAGAGGACCTGTGTGTTCCTCTAGGGTATCATTTCTCTCAGAAGGTGTTAAAATAAATCAATATTTCACTAAAATATGTTATTTACACACTAGAAACAACTGAGCTTATGGGGGTCAAAGTCAATCAAAATACGTCAAATTTGATTTTACCAGCACATAGATCTTACGAGTCAATTCATGGGAACCATTTGACTGTATTCAACAAATATAATGCATAATTTTGCAGCTAAAACTGTGCAAAAATGGCCTAAGTAAAATTTCTCAGCTAAGTTGGCAGTGAATCAATAAAAATAGTTTCTAAGACTTGTTTTATTGCTAGTGTAATATATAAAATTATGACCCCTCAATTTAGTGTTTCTTGTTTTATACACATCAGAATATCAATCTGCAGATTTAGTCACACAATTAAATTTCTAAATTCCACAGTTTCCCTTGGATGGTGTGGAATAAAGTGATCAGGCATGTGGCAATGTTAATTTAACAAATGGCAGAAGAATGGAAAATGGGCATACAAGTAGATCCCAAGTAGGCTTTTAAAACTTTAAACTATTGCTTACATTCACACACATTAGGGTATGGAAACCTGTGCGACGTATGTGATTACACAGGACCATTCAAAATCTGTATACTATTCAGGAAAATGTAAAACAAACAGGTGTATAAAAAGGGTTCTACTGTACTTGGTAATGAGATTTTACTGTATTTGTGTTACTAATGCATAGTATAGAAAATTACACAATTGCCAGTAAATAATTTGCACACAACTGATTTTAATCCTGTTAAAACTGGAGGTTCTGGTTATTATGTACAGGCCCCGACTGTGAGAAAAATTAAACAAGCCTCCAGTCCAATAAGAGGAGAGGAAACTCAACCACTCAACTCTTGTCGCTTGTTTATCACATAATTCACTTGTGAACCGCAGCTTCAAATGTAAAGATGGAGACAAACATTGTGAACACTACTGAGCATGCACATTAATAGTGTAACTTATTCTGCTCATTTTTTTTTTCTGCATATGTAACTTTTATTACATATTTAGAAGTTTCTGACAATTTTTCGGGCCTGTGGGAAATATGCAATTCACAGAAACATTAAAGCACGTTACATTATTGTGTTTCTAATATATAAGGAAAAGTTACAAAGTTGTGATATAGACATGACCTTTAATTAAGTGATAAAAGTTGTTGCAATTTCAAGGCATAACTATGCCACCATCACATCTAAAAACATATTTTAATAACCTTTCGGCCATAACAATTACATTTTAACTATACATCACAAATTCAAACATTATAAAATATTATTAATTTAAAACATGTAACGATTATTTGCCATTTACCAGCACAGCAAAACTTGCTAAATTAAAAAAACAATGAAGTTCAGCAAAATCAAAAATAAGTAACACACTCCACTCCACCTTTGCGAGTTCCTTGAGCCTTGGAAAAACCAAGAGGAAACTACATATAGTGTTATTACACAGCTCAAACTATGACAACTAAATATATTTAATATGACAGAATGAAATGTTTCCACCAGTGCTACCTAAAAAGTAAATATTTGGGTAAGAAACATATATGTACTTTGCAAATAGTTTACCAAAACTCTGTTTGATAGCATTTGACATAAAAAATATTTATTACTATCAGTTACCAAAACAACACTCTTTTCTCAGTTTTTAATCCATACTGATTATAATTTAATGTTAATGACAGTGTTAAATGGCTATGATAATTTTTCAAAGCTTTGTTACATAAAGAGTGAAGATACCATGAATAGACTATATTTTTATGACTGCAAATACTGACAATTATGTCTTTCAATATACCTGTATACTTTACACATATACTAGGCATATAAACCAAACCATGTTATCTCCCGTAAACAAGGTTGGCAAAAATAATTGCTATAGGTAAGAATAAATGTATAGCACAAACCTGATGGCAGCTCGAAATATCTGCCAGACTACTCTGATGAAATTTGTTGGATGGACTAGATACAAGGCTTTGAGATTCTTCTTGTATTTGCGGTCAAATGCACGGTAGGCTTGCCACAGCCACGAAAGAGAAGGTTTGTTCTTGCTGGTGAGGCCGTAGTGGAAGTACACTAAACTGTAGTCTTGTTCCACATACTTGTCTAGGGTGTACATCAGGTACCTGCGCACACAGCACCATGCTAGTTACATACAGGCTGATAAAACTGTTACAATACCACCTTTCAGAATAATGATGAAAATTATTAAGTAACAACGTACATTAATGAGAATGTGAATGGATCAATAATTAAATTAATGTAAGTATGTAAATATAAAGAGACAAATAGTGTACACTGGTGTGCAAAAATTAACATAAGAGCAAGAGACAAACAACCAAAAGACCAATCAGGAGATTGCTTAGTGTTCATTAAAGTAGAGCACATGCATATGTGTAGCACGAAGTACTGTGGATGTGTGTAAGGGTATAAAGCCACTGCACTGAGCAGATCGAGTTGCTGTCTTGTATCTGATATGGCCAACAGACAGTTTCACAGATGATATCAGGATGACTTTACCAGGGGTTAATTCATTGGGAATTTGTAAGAAGGTCAAAGTGCGGCAGAGGAGTTCGAGATTGCACAACACAGCATTGCATCATGGACTTTAATGGCATTTTGAACGGCAAGAACAGATGCGCGGAAGTTCAGCAGCGGCCGTGGCGACAGAGGACCGGTACATTGTCCTACAGACAGTAGACAGAGGGTGAAATAGCAAGAAAAATGCAATGCACTACTGGAGACACAACACTGTATTGCATTTTACCATGGCTAGGAGACTGCATGCAAGTGGTATGTTCACTCAACAACAATTCCTGTGTGTGGCACTGATGCCCGCCCGTCTGATCGTATTTTCTGAGCGCCCAGGAGCACGCAAGGAATACGCAGTTCAGCATTGTGTACAGTGCTTTTCATGGATAACAGCCGGTTTAGTTTATCTAGAGCAACAAACATTTGAAGATCTAAAAAATAAAGTGAAAACTTACTCATATCTACATGAAACACAATCAAGCCAAGACAATCAAAACCCTTAAATCAAATGATAATAGCAGTGAAACTGTACTTCACAAAGATTTTGCAGATAATGCATATTTAGTGCACCAAAATGAAATGCATTCAGCTCACTGGAGCCATGGCCAGCTTTCATATTAAGCACGGATTAATCAAAACACCACCAAAGGCTGTGCCATAGTCTCTGATGAACTACAATATACTAAATTACAAGATTTCTGTTACCTTACTTATATTCTGAACTATTTGAAAACATATCTTGACATTGGAACAGTAAATGAGTAGCAAGACATAGTTACTTCTATGACATGTTTGGAGCAACAACGGCACAAACCCCTTTAATGATCATGTAAATGGGGTGGAGAGGGTGGAACCTAAGTAGAGGTATCTCTCAACCTTCCCTCAGAATGGTAGATGGTGATTTGGCTGTCAAGTCCTGGAGGAGCAAGGGCCAGCTGTGCATATAGAAATGCAAGTTTACATAAGTGCCTCAGCACCATTCGGGGCAACGTGAGATCGACAAGGATGGAAGGTGGTGGGGGTGAGAGGCTGTTGTGTGCTGCAGACCTGGTTAATGCTTTATCCTTGGTTCGAATTTTATTGAGGGTAATTAGATGTAATTATTTGTAATTGCTGCATAATTAATAATTTTGTTACTTACAGGTAAGAGTACTCATATGCATCAGTGGAAAGCACACAAGGTTCAAATCTTGGCAAGAGCAAAAAAAAATTACTTTTAATTATAATGAGAGTAATTAAACAACTACCCAATTGAATTTAAAATGTACTTGGAGAAGGGATATGTAAATGTCCAAAATTTATATGTTGGAAAGTTTCCATAGAAACTTTAGAAAAATGAGAAAACTTAAGGAAACTTTCAGAGACTTTGTTTTCATTTTGTATAATAACCATACAGACTCAAAGGGACATTTATTTTGCATGCTTTTATGGCACGAAGTCATCAGAAACTCATTTTACAGTAGATGTTCACTATTATGACATTGGTATAGCAATAATAGCCCATTTTGGACATGCAAGACTTCCTTATTAGTGATTACCTAAACAAAAGTACAAAATTAGAGGAGACATACAAATTACAGTTACCTGAAACACGTAGAAACACAAAGACTGTCGGGACCGCAGAGGCTGATTGGTTAGCCTGCTCGCCTCCCATCAAGGCGAACCGGGTTCAATCCCCAGTTGGGTCACTCCCGGATTTTCGCATGTGGGAATCATGCTAGACAATGCTGCTCGTCGGCGGGTTATCTCTGGGATCTCCAGTTTCCCCCGCCCTTCCATTCCAGCGGTATTCCGTACTTACCTCGATCACCCTTATCGGCTCTCAAAACCTCGTTGTTAAGAGCCACCCAAATCTCTTCACTTCACTTCACTTCACAAAGACTGTCACATATATTTTAGTTACGAATATTTTTCTTTAATTTTTAAATGAGTCAAGAAATAAATACTGTCAAACGGGGTCGCTTTGCTCCACTGTTTTGAGTTTTTTTTAATTCAGAATTTTCCATGTACTTAACTCACTTAAAAAATCCCGATTTTTGGCCTGCTTCAAGTAGGGGCTTCCTATTACCAGATTCTGATGTTACAGATATTGATACATCATTAAAAAGTTGAAATTTTTTTTGTTGAAAATTGGAGCAATGTAACCCGGGGGTTTGAAGACTTTGCTCCACTTTTCAAAGTTAACAGAAAACAAATCTGAATAGACCCAAGGGGCATTCTCGCCCCATCCGTTGGATTAATTGAGCCACATATACAACAACCAATTGCTTACAAAAATTTATTTCTTAAAAAATTGACAAAAATTAAACATTTTTTCCAAATTAAATTTACATTTTTCACAGTAGGCACTGGGGACCAGTTATGACCTGAAATTCACTAAAGCAGGCACTTGGTACAGTTTCCTTGTTCGAGAGATACAGCGAGGCTCATCGATGCCACAAACAACGTCGCTCCAAGAGTAATCAATGATGTCCTCTCGTTCTGGCCATTTCCATGCCTTTGAACCTTTGACCATTGTTGACACTTTGGCTGATTCGTTATCCAGGCTCAATATAAGCCCTGGATAAAATGTGCCATCATATTTAACAATGCAATATTCACCAGGCAACTTCACGACAGGCTTGGTGACTCGAACTTGTTCTGGTGTGCCACGACTGCTTCCTGTCATCTTCCTCAATTTCGGACAATTGCCTTTCACAGTAAGCCTCCACAGTCTCATTATCAGAATCTTCACAGATATTGTCTTCATCAATGACCTCAGTTTCGCTGTCACTATCTTCTATTCTTCTTTTTCCCTGACGTCGCAGAGCTACAGGTCGAGCAGAGTTAGGTGGTTCTTCCTCTATTAAATCATCCAAAGCAATGCTTTTCCCCGATGGAACATTGAGCTTCTTCCTTCATTTTTCTTTTTTGTCCATTCTTCCCTTTTCTTTTCCAAGCTGGAAAGGAAAGATTTTTGGATAGCCCCCACATCACAAGCAGGTTTTCTATTGACGCGGTTCAGTAGTGGTTCCAGGTCGACTGGACAAATTCCACAAGCCTTAAACCCGGACCGAAGATTTTCTGCAATGTCGTCAGATGTTGATGCTAACAATTGCTTGAGAAGTTGAGGCATGTCTTCCTTCTTTATCAACTCACTTCCGTTGGCATCCTTCCATTCTGATAAGATCCGACGCCAAGCTTGTTTAACACTTCGGAAAACTGCAACAGCCAATGGTTGTGTGAGGTGCGTACTATTTGGAGGGGGACAAATAAACGCAATGTTATTATTCTCACACAAATTCACCACTTCAATGGAAATATGAGCCCCAAGATTGTCACAAATCACTGGTCTTCTGCCTTGTAGTTTGCGAGTAGCTGGGAGGAAAATGGATTGAAACCACTAGGACTGTTGCTGTACCTAGCATCAGTCGGTCTGTTCTCGGTCCACGTGCTCCACATACTTTTGGCTTTGTAAAGGAGGAACGGAGGTAGTAACTCTCCAGAGGCGCTACCACAAAACATGATAGACGTTCCACTTTTCGATGTGTTTCTCATGTGCTCTACGTATTTCGTTCCCCGTTTTGTCAACACCCTTTTCATCCCTGGATCGTCAACCAGATTGGAAATATAACAGCGCAGGTCACCCTCGTTGATAGCAGCACGGGACTTTTTAATGTTCGTAGCAAAACGCTGTGTCAGTTCAGGATGCCTTTTCAAAAAAGATAATGTCAGTCGTGACCTGGCGTGTTCGGTTTGAACTTTTTCACAGTTCTCCCCTTTTGCTCCACAAAATCTCTGATGATCAGTTTGAGATCAAATTCTGATAAGGGGAAACCATAGTCAGACATGCTTACTATGCATCGGACAAATGTTTTTTCTTCTTCTTCTGGAAATATAGGGAGGGGGGCCGGGTCGCTTAGAGTGATGGCCACCAAGCTTGTTTATAATAGTTCGTCTGTTTATCTTGTGGTGGTCACTTGCTTTACGTTGGGACAATCTCCCAGATCGGACGACTGCGAGACACTCCTGCAAAGTCTCTTCTGAGTAATCTCGGTAGGTCCTAGCACCCAACTTCCTCTTATATACTCGAGGCATCTTCTGTACACAAACAAACAAACAAAAACGGGATCAAATTCGGTATACTGGGATGCTGATATAAATGCCATATACAATGATATAAAACAAAAGGGAAATTTTGATCTGAGATGATGGGGTTTCTTTGCTCCAAAACATTGGAGCAAAGAAACCCCACTTTTCAGAGCAAATGACCCCACCCGAGATTTTTGTTAATTATTACTCTAGAAAGCAATAAAAGTGGAAAAACTCGGTGAAATTCTGAATAAGCACTAAATTACTGATGAGAGAGTACTATTACTAACCTCTGAGATGATTCAGTTAGACTGCAGACAGGAATTTTTTGGCACTTGTTGGAACGACGTGTTTAACCTCACTAGAAAAAAAACTAATAACAAGTGAATGTAACACTCCTGGAAGGCTGTGATTCACAGAGAAGTTTTCTACGTCCATGCTTCACAAAACAACCACTGGAGCGCTAATGTCAGATGAAGACTGTTGAGTGACGTATCTCTCGAAGATTTTTAGATTTTGGAGCAATGTTACCTCAAAGGGAGCAAAGTGACCCCGTTTGACGGTACATAAAACTTCACAATCCTCAAGTTCTGTAAACAGAAAAAGTAAATTATATACGTGTATAAAAACCAACTTATACGTATAATAATTACAGGAAGGTTATGTGAAAGAAAATAACCTCCAAGATACCCTCCAGGGGCATAGCCAGGAATTTACTGCGAGGGAGGGGAGGGTATTACAAATGTCTGTTTTTGAAAAATAACATGAAAACTATAATATTAAATATTTTTAGTTAAAAAAATTATTTACAACCAATGGGCTAATATACAGTCACAGAACTACAAAATGGATTGATAAAGAATATTACACACTCCGTCATCAGGGGATAAATATTATTTAGACTGTTTTATTCTTAAAATTTTATTTACATTTGGGGAGAGGGGGAGGGGGAGCTCTCGATNCCCCCCCCCGGCTACTATAGACTCTTAAGTTGTGCAGTGGTATGTGGTGTGGTATGCCGAATACTACTTCATTCAGGAAAATTTCCTGATAACCATTAAATATAAAATATTTTTAGAAATTAATAAAATAACAATTATTTAATTTTTATGTTTTGGACTCTTTTTGGTTAATAATTGAAATAACTATTTGTGAAAATTACTATTTTTTGTGAAAATTTTGCAAATTTTTATACAAATACTTATTATGAATTTGGTACATTATGAGAATTGTTACAATCTTGATAAAAATATTTCTCGCTCCATTCCCCAATGTCATCGCTCAATAACAGTATGCATTATCACCAACGCCACTGTACACATTGCACTATAGAGAAAGGTGACAATGTGAGTTTTGGAGTTACTAATTTGTCACTCATTGACCCACAACACCTACCAATGTAAGCCAAGAATACAGATGCAAAAACTGGGATAGATAGGCAACTATTACAGCGAGAATTAGAAAAACTTGCCAGGGAGAAACTGCATCTATTGGCAGATAAAAGACAGAGGAATCAAGACAAGAAAGGTGACCCAGTTGGCAGTGGGAACTTTGGTGCTAGTAAAAACCAACCTAACAAATCAGCTTTGGGAAAATGTAACCAGAAAATAATTTCTCCTCTATTGCAGTCCTTAAATTATAAAATAAATTGTGAACAAAATGTGTTACCAACTACAAGATCTCGGTGGCAAGTTTAATAGGCAAGTTCAACCTAAACTCTTTTGAAGAGTTTACCACCGACGTGTTTTTAAAACCAATTAGGCAAGTTTGCAATGAAAAGTAACTGCAAGTGAAAAGGTTCAGGAGACCAATTTAATTTTTTATTTTTTACCAACTGGAGGGGCTATGCCAGAACTGTGTTGATTCCGTATTAAAGAGGAACATACATTAGTTACTTTTAAGTTTGTGAGATATATAATAAGCACTTGTAGAAGTTAAGGGCCTGAAGTCTTTGCTGGCTCATGAGCATTGTTGCTTTGCATTTGGATAGGACGACTGGATCGGATTGTATGAAATCTTGCATGCCTAATTAGTACTCTATGGATGCCCACATATGATAATTTAAAGTATTCTGACCCATCATTTGTTTGTACATCGCGAGCAGCAAAGAATTGTCGCTACTTGGCCACCTGAGTTNGTGTCGCTACTAGGCCACCTGAGATATACAGGATGGTGGCCAGTAGTTCATATAGTTAAATTATTTAGGTGAAGACTAAGGGCACCTGAGGTTGTTGCTTTAGGGGTAAACAAATACTCATATTCTCCGTTGTTAAACACACACCAGGATTTTATTGATCAGAAGGTCACATAGTTATTACACACCCTGGCGAGACTGAGCCTCCGTGCAAGTCGTTTGCCTGAAGGGTTGGTGGGCTGGATACTATGCGTCGGGGAAGGTTGTTGAAGGGAGACGTTTCTCTACTTATCTGTGACTGCGGCTTTTTGTGAGTTGTCTTCGTTGGTAGCTGAGGCATGGTGAGTTGGGTGGCCTTGGTTCGAGCCCTCGGACTGGCTCTCGTTGACGTGCTGTACTAACTTGGCTTTTTCTCGCGTCTTTGACGGTTTCTCTCTGAAGTCCGGGATTAGGGTTCTCCCGTGACTTCTACTTTCCCTGCAATCCCGGCTGGCGTTCCTGGTTGGAGAGTGCTTCCTCCTCGTCCTTCTTCCGGGTATCGCGTTTCTGTCTGCATTCCTAATCACGGAAACTGCCACTACGTTTTTGGAAATGAACTCTTAAGTTCTTGGTACTTTTACTGGGTTTGTCTCGGGAATTTACACATGAAGTTTCGGGCGCCACTCGGACTGGGGCTACCACTCGTTTCCGGGAATTTACTCATATTCTCGACACTGTTCTCGTCACACGACTGTTTACTCCCGTTTCGGCTTCATCTATCTCGTCTCGCGGCTGTGCCGCCGAACAACTCCCGTCTCGGCTGGCGATAATTGCTCCCGAACAATTGACTGCGAACAACTGATTACAACTGTCTGCTTGGGCCGGCCCCGAACTCCGGCCCGTTGATACGACTGCCTGTCACCTAACTGCCTTCTCTGTCTTGCATCGCGGCTGAACAACTCCTCTCGAACTACTGCCCACGGCTGACGACAACTGAAAGATCGCTCGCGACTGAATGACCACGAACCTTGGCTGCTCCCGAATTTAGCCCGTCTCCCGATATATTAAATTGGCTGTCAGCAGATTGTGTCGAGAGAAACAGGGACTTCCCTCATGTAACTCGCACATTTCTTTGTATAGGATTTCGGTCTCGTCAACGACTTGCTCGCTCAAATTAGGGGTGGAGGGAGGGGTGCGGCAAGCGTCTCAAGGGTTCCTGGCAGCTGTGTCGGCACTAATCTCAGCGGAGGTTACCCTGTTTCCTTCGTAGAGGGCTTATATCAGCTAATTTTCGGGACTTTCCCTGTTTTTCTCCGGCTGCAGTTCATCCCAGCGTATTCTTAGACCTCGGGACATCCCCGGGGGTTATTTCTCAGGGTGTGAATACAGCGCAATTCCTATCCCGTATACTCGCCACGCGTCAGAATATGGCATTAGGGAATAGGAATGTTTACACTAACCTACTTACTTCTAGTTTTCTACCTGACCGCACCAAACTGGTTTTAAGGCATACACATGCTACTAGTATGCTCCCACTGTGTTACTGCATACAAGTAAGTAGTGTCACTCACCATTGAAAACTTTATAAACCTGCGCTTGAAGCATTTTGACAAGACACATTAGTAATCAGCATAAATGTCACCTTGGTAGTATCCTCTAATCCTGAAATCACATTTTTAGTTGGACGGCAGATTAATGGTTGCCTGGGAGGTAGGCAGCCTGTACACTCACTGTGGTCGAAGACATACCAACTGACAACCTGGTTCATATTTTGTCTTGATGTAGGTAAATGACCCCTTAGAAAATGGTGGTAGTGTGTGATAAGTCAAAAAAACTAACACTGACTTCAAGTATCAGTGATTTATTTGGAATGCGAAGAAGATAAGGTCAAAGTGTGAGTCACCCATCTTCATACATGCACAAATGCGAGACTCAATGAGTGGCGCACACACTGCAACATTTTGGGATTAGCCTGTATGGTACGACATGCATCTTGAATACACATCTATTTGTTGTTATTCACCAAGAAGTAGAGAAATACCTTGTTTTATTTTAATTGGAAATTGGTAAATTTAAGGTAAATGTAATGTGTACATGTATTTACGTTAACACAGAAATTTTAGATTATTGTTCTCATTTGTCTGAATTAATAAAGTGTCTCAAATAATTACTACTTATAACGTGTGTTAGATTCTCAGGGTTAACACATAGAAACTAAAGGTTGAATTGGCAGAACCATGATATAGTAAAGAATGATCATCTTGAATTTTGTGCAGACAATCACGTGTTCAGTCTGTATCTAAAACTTGCTTGTAGATTGTCCTCAACTGCGGTTGGAAAAATTACAGTTTTCTTCAGTCTAGTTGATAGAAGTGTTCAGATTAGTTCATTTTGGTAATGAGGCAACTGATGGTAATATATTAGAAAAAATTAATTCACAGGATGTGGCAGGGTCTATTGTTTTAATTGACAAGTAATTGTACTCTAATTTTAGTTATCGCTCAAGTTATAACATGGCCACATGGATGAGTTGAAAAATTTGAAGATTTGAGAATAGTTAATCTCATACTTTAGACTATGTGAAGCGGTCCTCCATCCCTGTCTACCTTTCTATTATNTTTTAGTTATCGCTCAAGTTATAACATGGCCACATGGATGAGTTGAAAAATTTGAAGATTTGAGAATAGTTAATCTAATACTTTAGACTATGTGAAGCGGTCCTCCATCCCGGTCTACCTTTCTATTTTTTTTACAAACTTATGAAGACTATTTTCTACTCAATAATATTTTAGTAGGCCGTAATGCAATGTGTTTAATTTCTAGCCGGGATCAATTGCCTAGACCTTTTTGTCTGAACAATTTATTGTGTATTGTGTATGTTATTTTTATTAGGACAATTCACAATTTTCAGAATTTGTGTAATTGAATCAGAGGCATAAGTGGCTGTAGCATAGCTTAGAGCCTGTGTGTAGGATTCTACAGCAGCGGTAATAGATCTAAATGTATTATATTTAATTGTGATTTTAAATAAGAAAACAACTGTAATACAGTATTTAAATGTTTTAAGGTATTTGAATAACTATTTTTTCCATTTTATTGAAAGAATAATCATTTTGTCAAATATAAAATCTTAGTGTGTTTGGACGCCGCTAGGGCGCAGTGTAGGACGCAAGGCGGCAGACCGTGGTGCAGTGGGTTCCGTTCTTGCAAATGGCAGAGTGCAGGAGGGCATGTTTTCCTGTGGCTCAGGCAGTAAGGAAGTTTCTGGCGACTAAGATGGAAATTTGGAAGTGCCGGAGAGACAGAGGCGGGGCCCTAGAAGACCACATTGAATAATTTCCTTACGTAAATTTCACGGGTGGCCACAACATCGTCGCACGCTGCAGTGCAGTCTAGCACAGTGATTTTGTAAAATGTAATTTGGAAGAAAAATCAATACATATTCAAAATTCTAAGTCAGGTGGCGTAGACTGTTTCTTTTTTTTTTTATAATGGCTTCCTTTAAAAGCATTGGCAGAACCCAGAAATTGAAAATGGAACCCACCTGAGATTTGAGGAAAGCTAGCCGAGGTTGGAAGAAGAGGAAGGTTTGCTTTCTAGCATGGCTGTGTACAAGCACACGATGCATGTAAGGTGGCAGTAGTTGCCAGCTCACATTAACGCCGAAAGCATATACACTATCTTGTATTATTTTCACGATTTCATTAGGACTAATAACATTTTACTGTACTGGAGAGAGAGGGCTAATGACATTTTACTGTACTGGAGAGCAAGGGCTAATGATATTTTACTATACTGGAGGCCAAGCTCGATGAGATTTTAGTGTACTGGAGAGCCAGGCCCAATGACATTTACTGTACTGGAGAAGCAGGGCTAATAAATTTTACCCTAATGAGATTTTACCGTACTGGAGAGCCAGCCCTAATGAAATTTATTACACTGGAGAGATACGCCAAAACATTTATCAGTATTCTATTAAAATTACAAGAACTGACACCTCCAAAATATTTTAAGTAAAACTATTCAATAAACTTATGCCCAAAAACAAAGATCATTGACATCAGTTTGTTCATTATTCAGTGAACTTAATAATAGTTTCAAGTGTTTTCCATCTGTCTGAATGTTGAATAAATAATCAACAACCGACACATGATACAAATGGTGGTCCTACCTGAGCAGAAGCCCATGGTCCAATTCCTTGCTGTTTGGCAGCTTGCAAGCAGACACCACTATCACCTTGCGACCATACGTGTCGTCTCCCACAACATCCACGATGCCATACTTGGCTACGTCCTGGTAGTCCTCATCGCTTTCCTCTGAGTCTGGGAAGTTGTACGTTAGACTGTCCACCCCCGTCGGCACTATCGGAGCATTCACCAGCTCCTCTTCAAAGTTCTCCTCTATGGTTCCATCAGATACCGGTGACTCTAGATAGTCCAGCCCACTCACTTCTTCCTTTTCCTCTGGATCTGCTCACACACGTCAACACATATACAAATTCTTCAACAGCTACAAGGACACTGTTACTGAACCACAGCAAAATCTGTTGGCACAACCCAAAATTTCACAATGCTTGATAGTTGAAGAACTAAAAATATACATTCATTATGTAAGGTCGACCAAATTTTAACACCCATAAAATAAAAACCCTACTCTGAAAATCCACATACATTCTCTTGCCCAAAAGTTAAACAGAGTAACTACAAAGAACAAACTGCATCCTGTAGAATAAAAGAGAGGCTACTAGAAAAATGCTGGCAACTACTGCATGCACAGATAAACCCTGTGTGTTTTAACACATATTGTTTTGGCAGGTCTGTATAATTGCATTACACGTCAATATTTTCTCTTGTATCACCTCAGCCGATGTGTTCACTACTTGGACATCAGTAAAATTTTAGGCAGAGAACTGAATGCACAGATTGTATTCAACCAAATGTTACTAACTTTAGGAGGTGATTCCTTATGCAAAATACAACAGAAGACGTAATATGACCTACGGCCTAAAGCGATTGAGAGAGGTATGCACCCTGAAACATGAGGTTTAAACAGGAATATATTAACACACTTTAGAAAATACATGAGATCAGACAAAATTCCAGCAGTTTATGTTTGGTTAAAAAAGTTTTTAAAAAGTGTTTATTAAATTTGTAATATCGTCCTTCTGCCAGTACATAAGAATTGTCCTTAGTGTTCACAATTGCACAACCATTGGTATTTATTAATTTTTTTTTTTTTTCAGATTATTAATAATTATGTGTAAATGGGTGGGGTAGAAACCTTAGCAGCTATGCAAATGCTGGTTGGACTGGGAACCGCACGTGGGCTGGTGTGTACTAAGAAAGGTAATGTTGACAACATAATACTCCCAGCATTACTGTTGTGAACCTGCTGTCGAGAAATCTATGTTGTATAAGACTGATAGAGCTGCAGTGTGGTCTGATGGCGCCATGCAGGTGCACTAATGGAACCAAACATACTTCTGAGTGTGAAGCGTCAGGAGACGTACCTTAAGAAGACAGGTAATTATTAAGTTTAGGAGCTTTTCTGTAAAAATATAAATAATTCACGGAAAACGGTACATTTCCACTCTACTAATGATGCAGAACACGAATATACTAGGGGCACTAACATCAGACTAATTTCGTAATATGTGCCCACATAACCTAACAGAACCTAACCCCACGGTGGGTGGGGTTAGGGTTTTTGCCTAGGATTGTTGGGTTTTACACTAACCTAGGATTTTTGGATTTTACACTAACCTAGGATGTTTGGGTTTTACACTAAACTACGAATGTAGGATTGTAGGGATTTAAAGGAACCGTAAAACACACCAAAAGTATGTCAATTGACTCACCGAGGTAGGGAGCTGGTATAATTCCTCTGACGTTAATAGACGTAAACAAACATATTTCACAAGTTTTTTTTAATATGTTCTACTTATTTTAACATTATGCCCTCTTGAATATGAACAAGGTAAGCTGTGCAGAACCCATTAATGCAACTTGTGTTGGTCTAGGATGTTTTGTTTAGAAACGTAAACAAACTGGCTATACTGCTCATTTCGCAATTTTGTTCAATTTTTTTAAAATATGTCGTACTTATTTTAAAGCTACGCCCTTAGTATATTTGTGTTCTACGTGATTAGTAGAGTAGAAATATACCATAATTTTGAATTTTTTTTTGTGTTTTTCAGAAAACCTTAAACTTAATAATTACCAGAAGACATTCTCCGAGATGTGAGTGATACACCTTCTACCAGTATACATGCAACCTCAAATGTTAGGTCAAGTCATATGAGTGTGTGGCACATTCTCCACGAGCAGTTGCTGCTGCAATATTACCTGCAGCAATACCATGATCTCACTTTGCACATTTGGTGATTCTTACTGACAAGGTAACATTCACGCAAGATGGGGTATTTAACAGCAATTTAGCACACAACTGGACTGTAGGAAATCCACATGCCATATATGTTCATGCACATCAGGTGAGATTCTTAGTCAATGTGTGGTGTGGCATCATGATGAGCACATAATAGGACTAATTATTTCTCCTAACCATTTGACTGGAACACTGTTCCAGGAATTTCTGTCTGAGACACTGTCTACATTGTTGGAAGATGAACTGCTTTGTGTTATACATGATGTGTGGTTTCAGTACGATGGTGCTCCAGCACATAGCAGTACCACTGCAAACGCANATTCTTAGTCAATGTGTGGTGTGGCATCATGATGAGCACATAATAGGACTAATTATTTCTCCTAACCATTTGACTTGAACACTGTTCCAGGAATTTCTGTCTGAGACACTGTCTACATTGTTGGAAGATGTACTGCTTTGTGTTATACATGATGTGTGGTTTCAGTACGATGGTGCTCCAGCACATAGCAGTACCACTGCAAACGCATACTTGCATGCAACCTTTGACAACAGATCGATTGACTATTGCTGCACCATCGAATGGCCTGTGCACTCACCTGACTTTTTCCCATGGGGCCATTAGAAAAGTTTGCACATGCCACTCCTGTGGAACAAGGGAAAACTTTAATGTGCATGGTGACTGGTAAGTGACCACTCGCCGGAGGTGTGGCTCAAGAGCTTCTAGCATTTCCTGCTAGAGTTCATTGTGGTTTGTGTGGCAGTGTTTTGTAAACAATGGCTGAAAATGTGTGGTTATAGGACGACAAGTGGCTAAAAATTGCTTTCAAACATCAAGAATGTCACCATTTCAGTTGGGCTGATATATGTGGCTAGTGAAGGAAAGTGAGTCATTAAGCAGACAGAGTTATAGTTTATTTATTTCTTAATACTTTAAAGATGTGTGAACAGCTAAAGTAGAAGATGGAATGCAGTGAAAGTGTCATACTACACATGCCAATGGAAAAACAAAACTGTCCAAGAAATTTTATTTCAAAGATAAACCATGTGATGCTACATTATAAATAACACATCTCTAATGCCGTTGCAGATCAGAGTGGTTTTAATTATTTTAAATATATTACACTGTATTGGCATTTCATGCATTTATGTATTTGTAGGCTTCTGTGTACAGTACACAAACGCAACAACATTTTTCATATTCCGTACATAATCTCAAAAATTAGCAATTTAATTTGATAGTGATTGTATATTAAAATTAATCAAATTTTAATGATTTGATGAGTTAGTTACTTTTATTTACTTTTGTTTTCAGAAATAAATAAATGTAATAGGTGGGCAACAACAAAGAATAAAATATTTTAATATTAAAATTCTTTAAAAATTAATTTTCTTCATGATAATTTTATAACAAACTACATTACAAAAACTGTAATCTTCCTATGTAAAACAATCAATATAGAAATTGTCTCCCACACTGAGGCATGCCTAGGCCAACATATTAATGTAACAAACATCTCAACAAAAGTTCTCTGATACAAATAGTTGCTTTGGATGGAAAAACATGTACCACTGAAGGTTATTNAACAAACATCTCAACAAAAGTTCTCTGATACAAATAGTTGCTTTGGATGGAAAAACATGTACCACTGAAGGTTATTCTGTTGCCTGCTTTGGACTCTGAGAACACTTAGTGATAAGTGTCCCTCTTGTAAATTGGTTATGTCAATGTGTTTCTTCTTTCAGAAAAAACACTTCGTGCTGCATTAGGTTTTAAAAATTGCCATCCTGAATGTCTATACACAACATTATTTATACAAAATGTGAATGTGATGAGCAAACACGTTTTGTGCCTCAGATTTTTGTACTGTACAATCTCAGCAAATTTTATGTAGCCACTGTTGTATATTTACACCCTTTGGAATTAAATAATCCCTTTCATTGTAACTTTGTTTTCACATTGTGGTACTAAAGTGTAATGTACTATAATCATTTAATACCTTACTTCATTAAAATATTCAATACAGTGTGTCTCCGCCACATCTGCAGTTCTAGCATCTGTCCCACAAAACAACAGGTGTGACAGCATTGGGTGGAGCTACGTCATACGTCTGAAATGTGTTAATATAAAACAGTACATTCCTGTTTAAACTTCATGCTTTCAGGGTACACACCTCTCTCAATAATGACTTCAGGTCTAATGTCGTGTTAAGTTTTCTGTCTCACTTTGCACAAAGAATCCAGTCTCAATATTTGTAACATCTGGTCGGATGCAACTTGCATGTATGTGTGTGTAAATATATATAGACAGAGAGAGAGGCTCTCTCTCTCTCTCGAAATGCATGAGAAATGTTTTTTAACTGAAATGAATGAAGAATGAACATTACGTGTGCACTCATTAGCTGATATTAATTTTATATTACAATTTTCAACAGAGGCTGGCTATAAAATTCATCTATAAAAAATGGGTTCATCTTCCTAACAGATAACGTCCCACAGATTCAACTCTTCTGGTCAGTTGGCAGATGTTAACACCTTATCATGCAACAGAGTATTCTCTCTTACCAACATTTCTACACATCTACCATAGATCTACAGCCTACATTACAATATTTTATTAAAAATGCACCAAACTGAGTTCACCAATGAAAGCATCAGAGGCATACAAAACATATACAATCTTACACTTATTCACAAACTAGACCTGTACATTTAAGGTTAAATTTGTTTGCTACCTACATGTTATTTATTTATTTATAGCAAAGTTATATAAATAGCAACAACTACTGTACTTACACAAACAGTACTAAAAGACGTGCGTGTTTCTGACACAGTTTATATCTTGTACTCAATGCTGCAAGAATGCTGCCAACAGTTTATTTGCATCTGGGGACATTACGCTTGTTATTAAACGGAACACAAGACAACTANCCCCCCCCACACATCTACGCAACTTAAAACATCTAATGCTGATATACAAAGTAGAAGGAACAGGAGACCAGCAATCAATAATGGTAACTGCAAACAACTATTTCCTCAAGTGTTGTTAAACTTCACAGCTTCAGACATTGAGCCCAGCCTTGACAGTTTACTGTTTACTCACAAATTATGTACTTAGACAATGTGTCCCTGAATGTATGTTACAAACTTTATGAAATGATTTCTCATGAAAAATGGGATACAAAACAATATTATTCATAGCATAAAGTGATGACTTAAGTGATGAATGTGCCCCAAAGCAAGAGGTTTTATAATGAATTTATTTAAATATATTACAAACTACATGAGATTCAACAACAAATTAGTGAATGATGTTTGGTCATAGAAGATCTTAAAACATCAAAAATTTTGGTTCATAAAATTATTACCTTTCAAAATTTAATTGGGGTTTCCAGATTAGGATCACAAAAGATAATTCTAACCCCTAACTTTTCTCCAGTTTTGATGCTTGAAGTCAACATATACACATTAGTCACCTTAGTGAAACACACTGCAGTCAGTAGTACTAGAGAAATGAGTGCATTAGGTTTTGAAGGTTGCCACAGCATGCCTGCATGGGTAGACCACTGTGTCACTCACTAATGTTTGTGTGGCACTTTATTGTAAGGAAGTTGTGACCGATATGCCGAGATGTCTGCTGTCCCCTGGGCCCAACTAGCAGCACCCAGAGAACACCCGCTCTCTCAATGCCAGCAACACTGTTCTCCTTCATCACTTCTAGTGTAAAGGAGACCAGGAACTTGGAAATTGGATTAGGAGCAACCATTTGAAACCTGAATGATTTATTGTGGAAACCCTTTTAAGTTTTCTCTGTTTTATTCCTTGTGGGGTGGGGATAACCTCCCCAAATCTTTTAAGTCGGTAACCCACTTCTCAAAAATAAATACAAATGTAAATATAAGCATACAATAAATCATTATGTGCACTATCAAAACCAAGGTGCGCATTTCACACAATATTTAAGTTGAATAATTACCATTTTTTATTCCCATTAAATGGTTCTTATTACAGCGTTAGTGTCCAAAATACTATAAAAATTCTAAAAGAGACAGCAAAAATGGTTTATTATTCCTGGGTGTAAATATTTTTAAAGACTATTATTATAGCAATTCCCTCAAAAGTTAAGTGTATTTTAAATCTGGACAATACTTAATTTACAATTCAGGACATCTTAACCTGTGCAAAACTGGCCTCTCATATGCCTGTAACCCTGCCTGTATACTGAAAATCCCTTCAGCACAATAATTTTGTGGTATGGTCTCAAAATTCAACAACAAATTTTTCGTCGTCATCACAAACTTAGCCACTCAGGAACACAGTCTTTATTTTAAACTTCTTTGGCACCAGTAAAATNATCTGGACAATACTTAATTTACAATTCAGGACATCTTAACCTGTGCAAAACTGGCCTCTCATATGCCTGTAACCCCTATTTATACTGAAAATCCCTTCAGCACAATAATTTTGTGGTATGGTCTCAAAATTCAACAATAGATTTTTCGTCGTCATCACAAACTTAGCCACTCAGGAACACAGTCTTTATTTTAAACTTCTTTGGCACCAGTAAAATACGTCTTCACTGGCTGTGGCGTCAGGTAGGAATTAGAATGTCTTGTCTGCATAATCTCTGTCAACCCCAATTTAATTTTTGGACGGGAAAGATTCTACTAACCAAAATTTTTTATGTTTAGGATTTTTTATCAACTAAAACTCATTTCTCTAATTTGTTGTTAAATCTCATATAGTTTCCAAGACATTTGAATATTCTTCATGCAACCTCATGATTAGGGGCGCATACCTCCCTAAAGTATCACTTAGGGCTACGAGTNCCAAGACATTTGAATATTCTTCATGCAACCTCATGATTAGGGGCGCATACCTCCCTAAAGTATCACTTAGGGCTACGAGTCATATTGTGTTTTCATTACTTTAGGCTAAGAGTTACTTTTTTTTATCTCTTTAGGATTCAAGTCATATTATGGTTTAAACAGTTTAAGCTACGAGTAGTATTATGTTTTCATTACTTTAAGCAACAAGTTGTATTATATTATCTGTCTCATTTTTATCACAAATCATTTCATGAAGATATAACATAGATTAAGGGACATGATGTATAGGTCTATAAAAGATAAAGGAAAAGAGCGAGCTCAATTGTCTGTAAGGTCTGACTGGCCACACACAATGTGTGCTACAGAGGCGTCACAGCTGCAGCGCGCTGCTGTATCTTGTCTCGCGATGCCACACACATCACGGCAGAATGACAGCGGTCAGAGAGAAAGAAGCCGTTATTCTAGCACTCTCTTTCGCAAGGTGCACGACATTTACCAACCATAATATTCTAGTACCAATGCGAAAGGATTTCTTTTGTTGCTGGCTATGTGCCACTAAAGAAAAAGGTGGCAGTGCTGGATATATGTAATAAATCAAAAAAGATAAATTTTGGGTGAATTTCACCATCTGTGTATAGAACTACAATCATACAGAAACAGGTTTTTTCAAATATTATTAAATGTTGTGAGAACCTTTCGAGGAACTGCATGAATTATTAAGGCAGAATATGACCACAACAAACTGTGGAAGACCAATAAGTACTTTGTTACTGTAAATCTCAAATTATTTTTACACAAAATATGTATTTTTCTGAATCAAAGCATAGTGTGGTACTTTCTCATTAAATAAAACACTTTCATGCTTCACAAGTAGGTATGGCTTTGCATTATCATCACATAGTTAAATATAAAACCAAAACATAATAATGTGAAAAAATATTAAGAATATCAATTAATATTTTACAAGGGTTTTGACGAAAATTATATCATAAAAACAAATTTTTATCTTTTCAAGCTATGAAACAGTTTACAAAACGTAAAAAACTGTGAAAAAAGAACATAAAATATAGGCTACTAGTATATACTGTAACACAAAATTACATTACATCTACAGTCATGCTTGCATCTGTGGCCTGTCTGGATAATGTGGTGGTACGAGTGTTTTTCTTTCTCTCCTATTGATTTCATTCAGCCTTTGGCTAGCTCTTGGGACTATGTAAGTTTATTTTGCCGGGTGAAGGCAGTATCTTTTTTTTCTTCTTTTTTTTTTGCATTCCCATTACCCCTCAGAGGGTTGCACGTGGTATTTATACTTTAAGTAGGTGCCGTCTAGAACGTTCTCAGCAATCCAAGTTGTTCTGGGAAAGGTAATGGTGATGGCAACTTTCCTGCATGATAAATGGTGAAATATCAGCTTCTCAGGGTCAGCGAGGCTCGAGCTGCGAAAAGTTTATCGGCGTGTGCGGCGGCGTCCTTTATGATAGGCAGCTCGCTTCTTCTAACGTTACAAACTTGACCTCCAGCTCTCGGCACCTTCCCACACGAAAGAAACACCGGGCAATGACATGCAACACTGCCCCCTTGTCAAGTCTGTTTGTCCCGAATAGATTCTGCTACATCCAGACCTTCATAGAGTGCCAGACAGTCAATGTGGATATCATTTGGCTTCGTCTGAGACCACATCATTGATCTCCTTCAGAATCCTGTAGGGCCCTTCCCAACATTTCTGTAGCTTCGGACAGTATCCTTTTCGCCTCTAGGGGTTGTATAGCCACACCAATTGTCCTTGAAATACCTCGCCCGACATTCTCCTATCATACCGCGTCTTCATCCTGTCACTATTTATTCTGAGGTAATGTTGAGCAAAATCATGAATGCCAACAAGTATCTTACATAATTCGCTGGCATAATCAGGGGCTGTAGTTTCCTCTTCTGTCGGTCGGCCAAACAGCAAGTCACTGGGGAGGTGTACTCTCTTCCAAACAGCATCCTTGATGTTGTTACCCTTGTAGACTAGTGAACTGCTGAGCCGTAAGCAAGAAGAAACAATGACACCTTTGAATACCAGACCTTTTGGTTGTCAGCCACAAAGATCGACCGGTACTGCTCAAAAGTGTGGCTGAGTCTCTCGACCATTCCATACAACTGAGGGTGTAAGGCTGTAGTCCTAGTCTTTTTATCCTCAGAATTTTCGTCACCTGGAAGACCGCAGCTTCAAAGTTTCTTCTCTGATCAGAATTAAGTTCTAGTGGCACCCCAAACCTCGAAAAGACACGTTCTAAGAGTGCCTCAGCCACAGTAAGTGCTTCATGGTTATGGAGGGGAATGACCTCAGGCCACTTAGTAAAATAATATTGAGCCACCAGTAGATACCGATTACCTCTCACTGTGATAGGCAAAGGACTCAGAATGTCTACTGCCATCCTTTTGAATGGGGCTCCAACATTGTATTTCTGGAGGTGACCTTGTCCTCTGGTCCTTGGGCCCTTCCTCGCAGTGCAGGTGTCGCACAATCGGCACCACTTCTCAACATCCTCCCGACAATTAAACCAGTAGAATCTCATTCTAACTCTGTTGAGGGTCTTATTAACACTAAAGTGCCCACTGGCTGCCGCATTATGCAGTTATTTAAAGACTTCTGGAATCCTGCATTTTGGAAGAACCAACCGTAAACGTGTGTGTTTTCCATCATTACTTTCCCAGTTTATATTCCTCAGCATGGAGGATTTCATTGTTCCCAGTATGCTTTGACTGCTGCGCTCAGGCTAGATATATCTTCCCATTTTGGTCGACAAACACCTTCTTTCCACTTTAATAATGGCTGCAAAGTGGGATCATTCAGCTGATCTTTCCTCATACACTCATCACTCCAGGTAGGTGACCGATTACAAGATAAAGAACCTTGAATTCTTGTTCTCCATACCTTCGGCGATTCACCACTTTTCTTCCTGGCATTCGCGATGACGACAGAACGGCTCACATGGCCTCCTAGACAGTGCATTGGCATTGCTGTGAAGGCGTCCAGATCTGTGCTGTATTTCAAAGTCATATTCTTGACGATGCTGTATCCACCGAGCTATCTGACCTTTGGAGTTCTTGAAATTTAGTAGCCAGCTTAACAAAGCATTGTCAGTTCTAAGAACTAAATGTCTGCTATAATGGTAGGGGTAGAAGTGTCAAATTGCCTTCAACATGGCCAGAAACTCCCTGCGTGTAACACAGTAATTTCTATCAGACGTATGTCTTTCCTTCCCATCTTGAACCTGATATAACACAACTCCAATGCCTACATCACTAGCATTAGAGCACAAAATGAATACACCCTCACTTTTCACATGTCAGAATTTTCTTTAGTTTATTACAAGTATTTCACACTCAATGGTCAAATGAAATGTCCTTTTCGCCTCAGTCAGCTCGTGTAGTGGCTGGGAGATTGTGGAGAACCCAGGTACAAATTGATGGTAATGGGCACATAATCCCAGAAAACTCAGCACTTCAGTTTTGTCAGTTGGTGTCTGCCAATTTTGTATTGCTTTGGTCTTCTCTGGGGTTGTTTTGATTCCATGGGCAGACACTACATGTCCCAAGAAATTAGTTTTCTTTTGGAACAGATGGCACTTCTTGGGAACTAGTTTCGAGTTGGCTGAGGCCACTTTCTGGAATACACAGTGATAGGTGTTTTTCAAATGTTCTTCTTGACAACAATGTCATCTAGGTAAACTTGACATATCTAAAGGCAAAATTGTTTCCATGAGGCGTTCAAAGGTAGCAGGGGCATTACATAGCCCAAATGGCAGAACTTAAAACTGCCATGTTCCTTTCTCTTGGACACAAAATGCAGTCTTCTCTTGGTCCTCTGGAGCCACCTCATCACACTGCCAGTACCCACTCTTCATGTCCAAAGTAGAAAACCACTGTGAACCTGCTGGGCTGTTTAATGTCTCATCTATCCTTGGAAGCGGATAAGTCTTTCTTGGTCACATTATTAAGCTGGCGATTATCTAAGCAAAACCTCAGAGAGCCATCTTTCTTCTTAACAAGAACTATGGGGGATGACCATGGACTAACTGATGGTTATATTACATCTAGATCCTTTCATTTCCTTTAGAATTCCCTCAACTGCCTCATGCAAAGCCATTGGCAGTCATCTTGGTGGCGGTTTTATGGGTCTGGCATCTCCTGTATCTACGTGGTGGCTGGTCACTTTAGTCCGTCCACGTTCATTTGGTCCACACAAGAAGTCATCCCTTCTACTGCCTCAATTAGATGCAAACGTCTGGCAAACTTTCCTTGACATCTGCTTTTAATGACAATTTCACTAGAAGCGGGCAACACAGTAGGTTCACCACATACTCCTGGGCAGTTAACTGGAGAGGACAAATCATGCTGTGTTGAAAGCCCCAACTCTGTACTGCCTACCCGTAGCAGACCAAGTAGAGTATATGTACAGCATCCCAGCCTAAGTAGTACATCAAGCCCCAAAAGACATTCATCCTCATTTGTGTTATGTAAACATTGTGCTCTATACTAAGGTTACCAAGCTTCAAGATCACTTTTATCTTACCGATAACCAGTGTGGTCTCACCTGTTACTGTAGTCAAATAGTACCGTTCCATGCTGACGTCTGGCAATTGATGGGAGGAAGACTTTTATGGTCGCCCTAGTGTCGATGACCATCTGGCACAGAACATCATTCAAGAACATTGGGGCTTTCCATTGAGCAGTCACCGACCTTCGCCCCCTAAGATCGGTGTTACAAGTTTTCTGAATGAGCTGTATTCTCACCTGCGTCTCGCTGACGAACTCCAGTGCTTGGGTCAGGGTGTCCTGCATGTTGTGGGGTGCAGCCAGATGTACTGCTTGCCGAACCTCCGTTTTACCGATGGCATCGATGAAGCCGACTGCGATGATGATGTGCACCTCCTCGGGACATCCTTTCAGAGATAGGTGGGAA